>OX463850.1:25119584-25338771 GCA_949825065.1 Odontocerum albicorne
AGCTCTGATCTAAGCGACGATTTTTTGAGAATATACATGCATAAAAAAATAGGAGTATAAATTATGGTTGCTTTCTCTAGTCATTTACTGTACGTATACGCTGAATGACAGATGATCGATTACTCAATTACATTGTCCAAGCTTCTCGTGTCGGAGTAAAACTAAGGGAATGATCAAGAAGTGATAGATTGACCACATAAAAGAGCTTGTTTCGCGACTTGACATTACGTCGGAAGATTACTGGAAAGAACTACTCACATCGCGTGCGTCAAACCAGGCAAATAATGGTGAAATATGAAGAAGAGTATTCAATTTGAATATTTCAGTTATCAACATCAAAATTTTATGGTGTTGAGAATCGATCAAATTCACTTTAAATTTTTAGTATGATATTTATCTAATCTGTCAAAAAGATTTTTTTAACCAATGACGATATTCAAATTTATTCAAGAGATCATTACTATATTGATAATAATTGTCATGTTTTATTATTTAATATGAAGTTTGATTAATAAATTATTTATAGTTAGGGCATTAACATTGTGAAGGTTTCAAGATATTGTAATTTGTTTTATCAAACACTGATTGTCCCACTTTTTGTAACGGTATAACCCTACCATTTTCAAGGCTTTCCCCTCATCATCGGGGGAGCACAAAAGGGCAAGTCTTGTGTGTGCTTCCCTGATGATGAGATAAAAATCTTGAAACCGGTAGGGTTATACCGTTACAAAAAGTGGAATAAAGCGTGTTTGATAAAACAAATTACAAAGTTTGATTGAGTCTCATATTGAGTGGAGGAAACGCATAGCCCCGGTTTTTTGGCGATGATGTAAATAAATCAGATTCAAAGCTGGTTCAGTGAAGCGCAATGGTCTGCCTCTAGTGTAAGATATATGCGTGGGGTGTGCAGCTTTATGAAGCACTTGAACACAGCCCTTTTTAAAAGGTCTTATATAAAAATGTATGATTATACAGGAACACTACACAACACCTAAACATTGGAAGATCTACAAAGGTTTATTTGTAGTTCGTCTTCCCTTGGAAAATTTTCTTTGTTTTCTTACCTAATATGCTTTTTAAACATATGCAGACGCGGGGAAGTACCGAAACCACTACCTTATTTACCTTATTATCAACTAAAATATATACAATTTGTAATATTTTAAATCTATCAGTTATAGTGGATTCGAATCATAGATAAATTCGTCCTTGAGGATAGTCTGCTCTCTTAACGGCACTATATAAATTGTCCTTTTATTCATTATTATTTTTTGCGCATAACGTATGTATTTTGGCAACGAAAATACATGTTTCATACATTAAGTATGGCATTTAATTAATATATATCTTGGTGTGGGGCATGGCCGCGCGATAACGCACTGGACTTTTGTGCGGAAGGTCGCGGTTCGATCCCCGCAATGTGCTACACAAACATTTTTCCACCTAGTATTTGAGGATACAAAGATATCTATGACTTCGGTCATATATATTCTTAAAAAAAAACATGTTTGTAGGCTCCGATCGTCTCACTTCGGTGTGTCATCGGATCTAGTATAGCGGTGTGACCAGTGAATTCGCTGGTGTACAACGGCTCACTTACATGAAATAAACTCCATGACACAGCCTCGCTTTCCAACAGAATTGACATCGAAATGGCGAGGGGATCCTCGCCCAATAACGACGAGAACATATTCTTTTTTCTTCGTAGAACTTTTCCACTTCTATCATAGATCGATTGTTCCATTTTTGAAACTTAATCAGCTGAAACTTTGATTTTATCTAGAATCGTCGTTTTTAAAGTAAGTTTTATTAAATTGACTAATATAATTGCACAGTGACTTGAATTTGGTGACACAAATCACCTTTGTTTGGGTGGATTGTCTATTTAAAAAAAAACGTTCTTTTGGTAGAGAAATCATATTTAACCTATGAAATATTTCTTTATAGATTTTGGTGAAAAGTTAATCTTTCCTGTTTGTTTGTTTATACACTTGTATCTTTCTTGTTTATTTATACAGTTTTAAAAAAACTCACTTAACGATAGCAACTAACATCTATCATTTTAAATCAGGGAGCTTACATTTACATTTTTTTCTTACTTCGACAATACTAAAATCTATACTTAATAAAACACATAGATAACGAAAAGTCCGAATGCTCTCAGCTTCTTTAATAGTTTTTGGCATTTCGTCAAAAAGTGTTCAAGTTTGAAACCTTTGTTCGAGTTTTAATTAGTTTCTTATTTTAGTTTTTGAAAGTCATCGTTACTTCTAGTGGGGTAATTATGAATCTACTTCTTGTATATCACACATTTTCGAGAATAGATCATTCAGCCAGAAGAGTTATTTTGCAATAGTGTGAGTAACACTCTCTGTATTACACAATTTATGTAGTGGTATTGGTTTTAGAATACCACACGATTGGTTCGCGCAGAGCGTTGTTGTTAAAATACTCAGTGATTAGAAAAACACACTACCATGTCGAAATTAGGAGTGCGATTTTTGTCTAATGTAATGTATAATTCAAAATTTTTCGAAAGTTTAGAATGTACTTTGTTATAACTTAAAGTTTCCAAGAATTTAGTATCACTCTATCCACTATTATTATAAAACTTCATTATTTGGCATTGTAATTATGATACATTAATATGTTAAATAATCTTACATTCATTTTATTTTTATGTGCAATCCAATTAAAGCTACCCAACATTTTTACTTTATAATACTTGTACCTATATTTATTTTTAATCTTGAAATATTTCATTATTGTTATTCAATGTTTTCTACAATAGAATCTGTCATGCCTAAACAATTAATGTGTGAAATAAACTTACTTTAATTTAATTTTTATGAGTATTACAATTTAAGCTGACAACATTTTTAATTTACAAAACCGGTGTGTTCATTTCAATAATTGAATATAAAAAAATATTTTGATATTTTTTTGCCTTTTCACTTCATTAAAAAAATAAAGTGAAAAGTTTTTGTAAACGCACTGTTACTCACACTATTGCAAAATGACTCTTCTGGCTGAATGGTTTATACGCTTTGGTATCAAATTATATGCTTTCTTGCTTTGGCATCAAATTATGCTTTGGCTTCAAAAAGTGACTTAAAATTATGTAACATACCACGACATTCACAATTACAAATTGTTTTACCAGACACAAAACAAGTATACATTGTTTTTGTCAAATCAATCAACTTTATCTTTGGATCAATCTATTTTTTTTATAGAAAATTAACTAGATCTAGTCAATTCAGTTTCTAGACCGAGTGTTCTAGTCTTGTGAACACACCCTTAAAGGAATAACCCCATTTAAAACACTTCTGTTTTCACTAAATGAACCTTCCAAAGGATCACGCCTAATTGCATTGTTAAGGCAGCCATGACAGATAACAGATTAAACGTAACCGCGGGTAATCCATTTATCTCTTTCTCTCCCATTTAAGCTAGATTGAAATCGCTAACTGAACCCTGGCTTAGTGAAACAATTTGTTGCGACCGCGAAACGAGAGAAAAATTTGAATTCGGAAAAATCGTGTAAGCGCCATTTGATTATTATTTTGGGTATGAATTTTAAGATGAAAAAAATCTAACAATTACAACTGTGTTATTTTCAAAAAGATATTTTAGTTACTCAGCCAATAAATGCTGGAATTAATTATCTGCGTTGAAAGATCGGAGTAAAATGGGAGGAGGCTGAAGAAATTTTCATAACACATTTTTAATTAATTCAGGGGTCTCTTATTTTTATTTATTTTTTATATCATAAAAAATGTATTTTAATGCCAAAAGTAACAGTTTACAGAAATGTTAACATTTGAATCATCATTCCCGACAAAAGCCTTCGTGGAATAGTTGGAAAGACCTGAGGATAGTACTCATTTAAAAAAAATAAGGGTTTGAGTCTGATTTTCACTTAGAGCACCTTTGACATTTTTCTTGTTGGTTGGAAGAAATTGCCATATGACAATACTCCCACAAGGTCATTCAATATACAATGAAAGTTTAATACATTCCTTTTCATCATGTTCGATTTTTATGCTTAGTTATCGTAGGCCTGACGTAGACCGGTTGACCAATTAGCAATTCCTGTTTTAAGTCAACCAGATTATCACATGTGTTAATTATACATGTATACTCTCGAATTTATAAATGTTTCATACAGACATACATACCATCACGTCATTTCCCTGTCGGGGAAGGTAGAGAGTACAGAACGTCAGACTCCTCTTCTTCGTCCATTCGCATACAACTCCTATGTTTTATCTGATTCTCTACTTTTCCTTCTTTCAAAATATAATTCACTTGATTAAAACACATTTCCCTTGGTCTTTCTCTCTTACACCTGTCACTCACATTTTCACTGTTTATTTGTTTTGTAAGTCTTTCTTCATTCACCATTCCATATGCCTAAACCTTCTCAGAGTGACTTTTTTATTTTACTCAAGACGTCAGTCTTAAGTTCACATTTATCCCTAATCACTTCAAATCTCTTAATAATTTCACGTTTTACTGTTTGTTACTGTAAATTCATTATTATTTTATCAAATTTCATATGTATTAAAAAAATATAAGCTAAGGAACATCTAAAATGTTTTGGCATTAAGTCCACTACCACATATTTGTAGATAATCTGGTGCAAGTCAAAAGATTTATCCACAATTTATTGTGGAAACATTTTGGTGCAAATCAAAAGTGTTTTTGATAATATTTTACTGTTTTTCTGTTGGGGTTGTATTTTTGACTTTAGAAAGTTTTAACGTTTGTTTTAAACTAAGCACATACGACATCTGTAGTCTTGTAAGGAAAAACATATCTTTTTTTAACATGGGGTTACAGGTTCCATTAACTTTATTTATTGGAACCATATTAATATTAAAAAGGGTTTCTGTATGATGTTCCCTTACGGGCTTTTATTTTCTTTTGTTGATTTTAAGAGATTGCCGACATGGTAACAAACCAGATTTCATATTGTTTAACGAAAGTGTAATATAAGAGCAAACTTGCATAATACATTTTCTTGATAAAAAAGTCTACAATTTTGCTTCTTTGGTGTAAACGTTGGCTTATCATATTAAAAAGTCTGTTGCAGCAGAGAACAAGTTTATTGCTGTACTTAAAGTGTATTTGCCAATAAAATTATTGCAAAACCTTTAAAAATGACTGCAAATAGTTATTTATCAGTACCCACTTTGATGCATGAAAGTGAGGTCTGGACTTGAAAAAGGTTTTCGCGATAAATTTTTGGTATTAAAATGTATGATACAGTAAACAATGGTCTGATTAGGGATACCAATTTTTTAAAAGCAAAATCAAGAAAGGATTTTTTATCGTTTGGGAATATTGAGAGAGTAAATTCTAAAAGACTTTACAAAACAATTATAAAAATAATGGTGCATGAGAAAAAGATAGGCTGAGGTGAGAATGTAAGAACGTACGATAGATGGAAAAATTTTGACTCAGCAAAAAGTAAGAAGCATGAGAAACATATAGCGTATATGTGTAAGCATGGATGAGGCCAAGGTTGTTTGTGTGGATAGAAAGGTGTAAATATTTATCCTCTCTGGTGTGATGGTACGTTTATATCATGATTATCATTTCTAGTATTATAGCTCTGTTAGTATTTATATTCAATGAACCACTCATCTCTATCTCCCACGAGCTCGCTTTATTAGATAGTACCTAAATTGTCTAGGTCGTTTGCTGTTCATTACTCTATTGTTCATTATCCGATAGGCTGTCTCTCATGATTGATCATGATTAACAGCAATCCAGTCGATGGAAGGCGTTTGTGTTTGTATTGATTTATTGTTGCCAGATGTAACAATTCAGCAAGTACACAGTCTCGATAGATTAAATCCAAAATTCTGATGACAAGGAGATCTAAGTTCTAAGACGATCGACAGGTTGTATTGGTTTGTTAGATATAATATTTTTACATTGCACTATTTGTTAAATAGCGCTATAAAAATATGATAAGCAGTGAATAAGCTGCAGAAAAACATAAATTTAGATATGGTCTGATTAGTAAACAATGGTCTGATTAGGGATACCTTAAACATAAATTTAGATATGAAACGGGCTAAGAGTTAAACCAGTCTGGAAATAAATTCGCCAGGAATCTAACCTGGGGCGCCCGTGTGTTAAGTGTGAATGCTCATCAATATACCATTGACACCGATATGTTCATTACAATATGTGTCTCAGTCAGTTCAACTTGTTGGATAAATCAGAGCTACAAAATTTTGACTAATGTTATTATTTTATATCTTTATATTATTTCGTATCTTAAGTACATTATATATAAGAAACAATACGTGAGCATTTTGACGGTTTCTCATATTCAACTAGTTAAGGGAAATGTACACCACCGATCGGAGACGATCCTTTAAAATTTAGGTTGAATATATAATATGCACCATCGAACGAAGACGATATTTACAACTTAGGTTGAATATGAAATGTACGCCATCGACCGGAGACCATATTTACAACTAAGATTGAATATGAAATATCATATACTCCATCGACCGGAGACGATTTTTATAACTTAGGTTAAATATGAAATGTACATCATCAACTTAAGAAGATCTTTACATGTTAAAAAATAGTCCGTTATGGAGCTCTTAAACGTTTCTGAAATAGTTTCATTTAAAACTTATCCTTTTCAAGTCCTTCTGAATAGCTCTATTTTTTTTAAAGTAAAGCATATTTAAAGTTTCAAGTATTATAGAGAACGGAATATTTCGATTGGAATAACATAAATTTCATAACAAAATTTAAGCACGTACGCAAGTCGAATATGCGACTTTCGTATCAGATATTGGAAAACGAATTTCACCAATTTCGTTGTCGTAAATTCAATGAACATTTTATATTACTGAAACATGATCTCCTAATTAGATTTGGTTTCTTTGAATATTTAAAAAAATAACAATGAACTAATTTTCACCGAATAACATTTTTACCTATCATTTTACATCCGAAAACTAACATTTCCATTTTATTCCACTTTTTTTTTAAATTTGTAAGGAAGACCTCTATATCCCAATCGGTTATTCGGTCAAAGTGAAGAGCGTGGCAGGCAGACAATATTGTCTTCGGTCCCAGTAATCGATTCTTAGGGCTTAGAAATACTGGTCAAACATCTTACCAACTAGGCCCGGAGGTTGTCAGAGATTATTTAATTTCATTGTCAATTAATAATAAAAACACTAATATAAATCTTAAAACTAGTGGCTGAAACATTTGGCTTGCTTGGCTTGATGATTCCTTATCTTTGTGAATAATTTGCTCTGTATATAAAGCCATTAATAGAAAAATTAGATTGGCGTTTTACAGTGACTGATTTCATTATTTTTTTGGTATTATGATCGAAAAGAAAAGGTATCATATTAACTTAAAGCGTTCAAACGATCTTACCGTAAAACTATGGGTGGTGTTAAAAGAAAAATGTCGCATTTTACATTCATAAAAGGACATATTTATAGACCATAAACTGCATTATATCCAGGGGAATAAAGAATCCTAAGATAATAGATTGCGAACTCTTAGAATCTGAAAGGAACTTTACAGCAATGCGACATTTTTCCAATCTAGATATTTCAAATGCATTCAGCGCTTAAAAGAATCCATGCATTGAAAATGAATTTCGTTTGTGGAATATGCAAATCAATAGAACTTTTACAAATATTTGAAATTTTTTGTGCATTATTTATTTAAATATTTAATAATAAAATGATAATTTATATAGCGTCATTTATATTGCAGACTCTCCTCAATGGGGATCTTATTCGGCATTTGACCCCACTATTATTGACAGAATAAAAATATGGCTAAATAAATGTGTATTTAATTTGAGTGTTATGATAGGAAGGAAGGTGATGACTGCGACCATTAGATTACATACATACTTCTTCGTATTACATAAGTGAGCAAATATTCCTCAATGATGTGTCGGGATTCGAACTCACTAGTATTGACAGAATAAAAATGTAAAGAAATATAAATTGATTGGAAGGACGGGCTACAGATAGTGGTTGCGGTAATTAGATTAGGAACTTTCCCGCATGTGCATAAGTTAAGAAAAATATATAATATTTTATAATAAAACTGCAGAACACTTAGTAAGAAAACACGAACTACAAAGAAACCTTTTTAAATCTTCCAATATGTGATACGTTTGGTGGAGTTTAATGTATTGTCACTTTCGTTATACAGTACAACCTGGTGGGCTTATTACCATGTGGTGATATCTTCCGACCAACCAGATAAATGTTTAAGAGGCCTAAAGTGAAAGCTAGACTGAAATCCTTTTTCATTTAATCTTTTAAAAAATGTATTCGTCTTGTATGTGTGTAGTATTCATATATAATCATACATTCTTTAAGCTGCACACGCCGTCTATAGGTATATCTGTAACATTTAAAGGGAGAGGATTCCAGGCCACATAAAAGCCCGCCTTACATATTCTAGATAAGACAAACATTGGGTTCATTGCCTGTTCATATACAGCTGGCTAATACCCTCGAAATTCATACATAACAATCCAAAAAGTCGGAACTGCAACCACTAGTTAGAATATTTAACAACTCTCAGCCGAAAAATATTTTGGAATAATTTCATTGAAACATCCAAATATGGTTTATTTGAAAATTGTTTTGTCACTGTGGTCTAACTTGGCGTGGTTAAGATGCCTGTCTTCAAACCCTCAGTTCACGGCCTAGATTTCTTAACTTTAAAACTCATTTAAAAAAAAAGGGTTTCCACCTACGTTTTTCCTAAATTACTTTAACATATTTCTGTATAGTTGAAAGAAATTTCCATTTGGCAAAAAACCGCTGTGCAGTTTACAACGAAATAATAATACAACTCATTGCAGTGGTCCCTTAATCATATTTGGTTATTTACGAGTATTCTATTATTAATATTACTTTAAATTCAGAGACACATACAAATATAATTTCAAAACTCTTATATATGACACAAAAGATGTGTCAAACAAGTGTTACGTAAATCATGATATGAACGATTACAACATATGTATAAGTAATGAGTATGCATTTAAAAGTTTTCTCAAGGAGCGTTCTTGTTTATTTGAACCATAAATCTTATTTTTTGACTCATTGATTATTTCCTCGCAAACTTTCTAAGATCTCTAATAAATATGTTGATTTTTTACGTGTTTTTATGTTTTTTGACTGGATATGAATATATTTTTTCCAAACATGTTATTTTTTTATGTAACGGCCCTGGACCTCTTGAGCCCTGGCCTGTCACAAATTTGTATGGTAGATAGTATGCAAGTGGTATTTTTTCTGATATGTTTGTGTATGAGTCGTGTTAATATTAGGTCCTTACATATGAAATTGGCGTTTTGTTTGGGAGGAACATAAAGTTGATTTTTTTTTAATATAATATATTTATTTAATCAAAGTATGTACCATTGCTATCTATGCACTTTTGCCATCTCATAGGTAGTTCATTGATCCCTTTACTAAAAAAACCATTCGGACGGGAATCAATAAAATCTTTGAAGTCGGTTTGAACTGCCCCATCGGAGTTGAATTTTTTCCCTTGCAAGAAGTTATCCAAATTTCGAAAAAAATAGTAATCTGTTGGGGCAAGGTCCGGAGAGTACGGTGGATGTCTTAGACATTCCAATTGAAGCTCTTCTAATTTGGTAGCCGTCTGTTGTGCAGTGTGTGGTCTAGCGTTATCATGAAGCAGCAGTGGCCTAGAGCGATTAACCAGCCTCGGTTGTTTAGCAGCTAGCTTTTCCATCATGGTTTGCAGTTACTGACAATAGACATCTGCCGTAATCGTCTGGCCAGATTTAAGAAAGCTGTAGTGAACGACACCAGCACTAGTCCACCAAACGCTCACAAGTAACTTTTTTGGAGTCAATTATCGCTTGGGGCATGGTTTGGCTGGTTCGGCAGGGTTCAGCCATTGCGATGAGCGCTTCCGATTATCATACAGGATCCACTTTTCATCACAGGTAATGATTCGATTCAAAATACCTTCATTATTGTGCCGGTTGAGTAATGCAACGCAGCAGTCAACGCGCGTTTGTTGATTTGCTTCACTCAATTCGTGAGGTACCCACCTTTCAAGCTTTTTCACCTTCCCAATTTGCTTCAAGTGGATTAAAACAGTTTTATCACTAACACCGCAGCCTGCAGCTAACTCGGACGTGGTTTGCGATGGATCCGCTTCCACAATAGCCTTCAATTCTTCATTATCAACTTTGGTCTCCGGCCGTCCACGGGGCTTGTTCTGAGGGTCGAAATTTCCAGAACGAAAACGTTGGAACCAAAAACGCACTGTGTTTTCTTTTGCGGCACCGTCGCCATACACATCATTAATCCTTCGAGCCGTTTCTGCAGCACTGGTGCCACGGTGGAACTCGTACTCGTAAATAACGCGATATTTCAAGTTTTCCATTTTGTAAACTGATTTTTTTAAACTGATTTGTAAACTGATTTGTAAACTGTTTTGTAAACTTTTCGAAACACAAATACTTGAGTAAATAGCTGTATAAATTTGAATTTGGAATTCCTAACCAAAGAGAAGATATTTGAGATCAAAGTTGCCAGTACGGCAAAACGCCAATTTCATATGTAAGGACCTAATATTTATTATTTTTGTGACACGTTGATTTTGTATTCGAAATTCTATTTTTTAACAATTTTTAATGGTCGTTTAAATATCGTATTTAATTCATAAATAAATATCCAGTATTTAATTAATAAATTGAATCAGATTTAATAGTACGCAATTTTGTTCAATCCATTGTTAATTTTGCGTCATTATAAATCACTACATTACATTTATTGTGCAGTATATCGTTTAATATCCTCACTATAAAATACATCAAGTAATTATTATGGGTAGAATGTATGTAAATTGACAGGTTTTTTGTGAAAAGAACTTTTTGGAAAACGCAACACGAAATATATCCAATTTTAAATCCTCATTTGCTATTTCGGCATATAACAGGCATATATGCTATTTCGGCATATAACCATATTGCTATTTCGACATATAACAGGCAAACTGGTTCAGTTACTATATTCATTCTTATAATTTATTCACCATCATTATTTTTTTTTTTTTTTTTTTTTTTTTTTTTTTTTCACCCATTCAATATAAAACAGTGTGTGACGACACAAATTTGTATTTAATATTATGTATATATCATCATATTTATATATGTATTTAATCGTTTATAATTTCTCATAATCATTCATAAAATCAAAACAATTACCACAAACCTATCCTTTCCCGATTCCCAAAAAGATCCAAAAATTTCCAATAAATATCTTAACAGTCAGAACTTATCCGATGAAGGAGTAAGGTGTCCTACCATCGGACCGAAACTCCGAACAAGCTATCCATCACTTGTAGTTCAAATCAAATTTAGTTATTATACATTTAGAACCACCTTTTTTATTTAACATTTAGAACCACTTAAGTTGTTATATGTTATCTTAAGGATTTTGAAATACGGTAATTTGAAATTCTAAATAAGATAATTTTTTTTAATTTAAAAATAAATAAATATTGAGATACACTTTTAGTTTTCCCAACTAATTTAATTTGTTCCAATTTCAAATGTCAAATAAAGAAAACTAGTTTTATATAATAAGGTTTGAAAAACTTTTTTATAATAGATATGATACCCGATTATGCTTATTAGAACATTTTAAATGAAACATCACTTGGATTCTAATTTATTTATAAATATTGAATTTATTTTGCCTCATATACAGTGACTTTTGAGCTCGGTTCAGTCTCTTGGATATATTTATTTAGACACTTTATTGTGAAGTATGCAAACGTTGAGAGCATTGTCATACTTTTCAAACGAACTACAAAAAAAATCTGAAGTTTACTGCCAATAAGGGGCGGAATAGTTACAACGTTGTTTTTTAAAAGAGAAAAATAAAAACCACTCAAATAAACTGAAAGAACAAAGAAGAATATTAAAACAAAATGTTTGCAAATATCACCAAAGGCTGAGAAAAGCAAAGGAAGAAAGGAAAGGATACGAAAATAGGAGAAACACGTAATATAGACTGACACTAACAAGGCCAATTAAGATTTCACGCTCCTGCTAAGAACGCATTTAACATTCTAAAATTTAAATGTATCAACATCAAGTTTCTAATGACATTAACACAATTATACGAGTAGCTCACCAATTTTCACAATTGTTAGAATGCAATAATTGGGTAAAATTTATGACTGGTTTGGTGGATATTTAAATACAGATTTTGTGGAGTTCAGGTGGGTCCTTTTTCGGAAAGGCATTTCCAGTCTTAATTCTTGATTAGGAGACTGGTTATTCCATTTAATATTTTTTCCAATTTCATTCTATTTTCTTTGATTGTATTGGACTTGTTTTTTATACTTTGGTTATTTACTAAACGGCAAGTAATGTGATCCGTAATATTGTTTGAAAATTTTTGATATTTTATCTTTAATTGTGTATGATAAATGTGGTTATATTTGTTAAGGACACACAATTTTCATATATTTTTCAAGTAAATAAATTAATTAATACAAATATATCATCACAACGTCACCCTGTCAGGGTTAATAGAGAAGAAATATACATATCGCAACAAACATTTTTCGCCTCTTCCACATTCCTACACCTTCTTATACAATCAGTCAATCAATGGCACTACAGCCCATTGTGGGCCCCGGCCTCCTCCAGCAGTCGTCGCCATTCCTTCTTACACAGCCCCTACGATTTCTCTGACTTAAAATTTCCTTTATTTACAATGTAATTACCTTGATCCAAGTTTGCCTTTCTTGACCTTCTTCAACCACATCTTATACTCACATTTGCGCTAAATATTTATTTTGTTAGTCTTTTAACATTCATTTGTTCTTCATGTCCAAACCATCTCAGAATACGTACTTCATCCTCCTCAATACATCAACCTTAAAGTCACATTAATCCCTAATCACATTATTTCTATGGTACACCATGTTTTATTCTAAGTGCATTCTACTAAGCATTCCACGCTTATTGGCACTGTATGTGTGTTAAGTTAGTATTTCTTTATAAATTCGTGATATTTTCTCAAACCATCTATCTCAAAGTGCTCTTCTTCATCTTACTTACACATTTATACTTAATCTCTTCATTCTGTATTCATTGTCGTCACATTTATTATTCTTAGTGCACGTATTTTTTAGAATTAATTCGGTTTCTTTTAGTCGTTTTCCACGTCAACGTTTCAGTATCGGTATTAATAAATATTACCGATTTTTAAACATTCAATATTTTAAACATTAAATATTTCTAAGGTTTATCAAAAAGTAAAGAAAAATGTTGTATTAAATCAAAAAGCTTGAAGTGATTTTATCAACTTAGTAATATTGAACCCGTAGCGATAGTGCAAACCTCAGTTAAGACAAAATATAACTGTTTTGTAGGTAAATACATCCAAGTGTCAACAGTGGCTTAAACAATTTTGGCAAACAGTGTTACGGTTGCAGAAACTGGTGCCAAAGTTTTCACCGAGACTTGCAAACGTAATATTTTATATTGCAGATCTAGTGGTTATTTTATAACAGTTCGTATCCATTACTCAATCTTAATAATGATGGTAAATACAAGGGAATTACAGTTTTGCAACAGACTAGAGTTACGAGTTCATAAAAATACCTCGAGGTTTCCTAAATAAGTTCATTTCGTTCATTTTTTTGTATTGTATTACACTTTCGTTGTATACATGCATTTTGATTAGTTTGTTGTCATGTAGCAATATATTTTAATTAATTATACGTGTGTTAAATAAACCTTAAGTTAAAACTAGACTGAAACTATTTATTTAAATAATATTAGTACCAGCGGGAATACAATCCACATTGTTATCGTTGCTGGGCCTCGTAGTTGAGGATCCCCTCGGCATCGCAACGTTAATTCAGTTGGAAAGCGAAGACATACCGTGGAGTTTTTTTTAGTGTGTGTTATTTCATATGTACTTTTTTAAATAAAATAAGGCGTAATCTCGTTAGATAAGATTTGTTTGAGTTGGGATATATTACTCAGCGAGTGATTCGAATTTTCGCTAAAGCCTGTTTGTGAAAAGTATTAAGATATCACTTATACTGCATTGCAGCTAGAGTCTCAAGTATACCTGCATCTTTATGATTTTTCTTATCACCGAGTCAGCTTTGTTTGCTCTAAACAAACTTCGCGAAGTCAAAAGATTTGGCGATATTGTGCGAGTTTTTAAACCACTTTTTGAATTCAGCTGTTGAAAATAAAAAAGGCCAACTCTGTTGACTACTTAAAAAATATGAAACAAAGCAGAATAACCCATAGAAAATAAATAAAATTTACTTATTTCATTACACATTCGTTCGGTTCTTACGAGACTCAAATTTTCCCATAAATAACTTAGATACTCGTATTATACAAAACGCTATAGATAATTATTGGGGTGGACAGAGAAAAAAGATCTCTACGTTTTTCGATCCACGTACACAACTCTAGCTTCATCCACATTTCTACATCTTGTCATTTATCCTCTTTTGTTTCTCGTTCTTATTATATGAACTAGTTCTAAAGTAAAGTTCTTAATAAAGCAAATTATATTTAAGAATTTATTTGTAACTGTGTCGCACAATTATATATTTCTAAATATGCCACATATTTTTTTCTATTTTGTGCAGAAATATTTTTCTGTTTTGATTACGTTTTCGACTTTTGATGTTTTTTCAGTTTTGTTGGTATATTTATTTTTGTAATGTGATACGTTTTAAAGTTTTTTTGTTGTTTTAATTTGTTTTTTTTTTATAAATCATACATTGGTTTGTATTGATTTTCTTGTAAATGCTGCGGCCGTTAAAAATCAAGCGAATGATGTTTGGAAATTCTTTTAATAAAAATGGTTTAATTATTTTACCTAAAAAAACATTTTCATGCATCTTATAAAAACATTTTCATGCATAAAACAATAGAGTTTATTGCACATCATGAAATTGTTCCAATGTGGTTATGGTTTTGTTGTCTGTTATGTCTATACAAGTATCTTAAATCCAATAAATATGGTCTGTATCTTGTTTAAAATATCAGTCTTCTTTTTGCACGATACTTCATAATGTACAAATGACTCCCGTGGCATAACTGGCAATACGATTGTCTTTTAACCTGGGGATTATGGTTTAGATACCCATTGGTACATATCTTTTAACATGTTTCCAGTTTGAGTTTCACCCAAGATAAATATTAAAGATAAAATATTATTGTTAGTATTTTGTTTACCATATATATAGATATTGCTGCCTAACGATTTTCACGAACTTGTTGGAAGGACAGATATCTTCCAAATTAGGGGTTGCTAGTTAAAATGTTATTAATACCCAATTTAAAAATGCTTTCAGTGTGCTTTTCACTAAATTACCTTTAGACATATTTGTAGTTGATTAGAATAAATTGCCAATAAATCCGACAATATGTATTATATAACACATTCGTTTATATAATATAACCTGCTGGGTTTATTATAATATGGTAATCTCTTCAAACCGACTACAAATGTGATCTAGAGATCTACGAGTATTATCTGTGATCGGGAATAGAATGCATAACTCCGGAATTGGAAGACATGTATCTTACCAACCGGATCATGGAGTATGGATTATAATGAAAACGTGAGACAATACGCTGAGTTATTATTAATCTATGACGTAAAATATTCATAACGTCTCCCAAAAAATATTTTAAGTTTTTGTGTTAACACAACTCTTTCGGAAGTCACATGTGTGTCAACACATCCTCCTGCAGGGATTACAACCACGAGATGACTTTAAAAAAATAAATATTGGGTTTTGAGTCTATTGTATGATATGGGTGCCACGGGGCGGAGGGAGGCTAAGCCTTATTTTGAATTATTGGGAACTTGCTGCTTTTGAATATCCTCTCCTCATTTGTTATCAATGATTTTTTTTAAGTGACATATTTTCTAAAAATATTTATTACAACCAGGGTCTTAACTCATGAATGAACGAGTCTTCGAAAACAAACTTGAGATAAAAAAGATAATGTGATAAGTCCAAAAAACAACATGTAGAATTGAATAAACAAATGCTTCTGTTGGTGAAATTAAAAACACTATATTTGAATAGTTTAAGTTCTTAATATTAATTTTTGTATTACTTTTTTAAATAAGTATGATTTCAAGCCCTTTTTAATTAAATAGCTCAATTGTTATTTTATTTTTAATGTACGAGTACATCGTTTTTAAAAGACCATCCATCCTCATCGAAATTATTTGTGCTACCACATCAAAGGCACAAAGATATTGTATTTTTATTTTTTCTATATTATGCATAATTAATTATGTTTCCGTTATGATTATATTTTCAAGTTTTGCTGGTTTTTTATTTTTCTTAAGTGATGTATTTGTTTCTTTTTTTATTTAATTAATTAGTTCACGACACAACAGTGTCTTTTACAAAACATGGAAATCAATGCTCATAAGACTAATTAATTCAAATACTTAAAATTATAACCAAATTTAAAAAAATTACCTTAAACACGAAAATACAAAAAAAAAACAGTAGTTATAATTACAAAGTAATTGTTTAAATTAGTTTTATATTTATAAGTTATGTACTCGTATATTGAAATTGAATATATGTATGTACGAGTATATTACAAAATATTCCCAAATTTAGCCAAGCAGACTTACGTAATTGTGGAACACATATTTTATATGGGAAAAAAGTTGTATGACTTTATTGTTCCATCAATAGGTGAGTTGAAACTTGTTGATAAAAAGACTGAAATTATTTTAACATGCATTATTTTTCCGCATGATAAGAAATATACATTTGTGAAAAAATAACTAGTAACTTAATTTGGACACACAATTTTAATGGATCTGGGTTTGTTGCCTTTCATTTGTCGTGTCCCCAGTAAACTAGGATTTTGCCTGTATCTCACTGAGGACATATAGCATGAAAAAAGAAATCGATACTTCTTTCCGATTTTCTATTATGTAAAACCCCGTTGCACATTCTCATCAACTTGACAAACAGTGACACTCAAATTACACATGTATATATCACGCAAAATTCAAACTCCTCACACTTCATCACTCCAGACAGACCAAAAATATTCACCCCACAATGTACCACGTATAATCATAAAAAACAAAAATTTAAATATAAAACAATAAAAAACACTACACTCAAGAGCTCACACAAACCTTTTCCACGAGTCATTCCTCTTGCAAGCCCAAGTACTCCAACTCCTGACGCAATAATAACCACGCTCCGATCGACTGTCTAAATTGTTTTCTTCCCTTTGAATTCGGCACCCTATTGTATATCATGGGAGCTAAATAGGCATATTGCCTTTGGGCAAAATGTGTTTTAACTCTAGGGATGCTGAACATTTGATCAGTTGCCATGCGTGTCATGTGTCTGCTGACTCTACATCTTCCCTTCCTCTCGATGATAGTACCAGAGAATGGATATGAGATGTAAATTGGCTATATTAAGGACCCGATACTCCCTTAAAAGCTCCGCTGTGGGATATTGGGCAGGAAATTTATTGAATATTTTTACAATATTTTTTTGGGAAACCTGCAATATGTGTTTTTGTGTTAAGGTGCATCCCCCAAACTGGTATAGCATGACTCTATCAGTTTAAACAATATTTGGAAGCAAAATAAATAAAGTACTATGATTTGTTATTCGTGGTACAACGCTTACATAGAATAAGAAGAATTTAATTTATCAAGAATTTTAATGGATAGATCTTTAAAATTTAACAAACGCACCATGGGCTCACTTGTAGCACGAGATGCAAGTTGCTTTGCAACATCGAAACGTTCCACATGTTGATGCAGGATTACCAACTCCAGAAAAAAACTATTGTCCTTTATATCTTATGTTTATATTAGGTTATTTATATTGATAAAAGTTATTAATGATGATAATTAAAGTTGGTGTCCTTTTTTCATTGCATAATTTGTATTGAATATTAAATAAATGTAAATGCTGCGACCGTTAAAAAGTAATAGGTACTCGTAAATAAACAATACTAAGAACAACTAAAGTTATAAATGTGTACCAAAAATTGATTTTATTTTAAAAAAGGTAACTTCAACCAGTATTAGTTTATAGAAATTGATTTTTAAGACATTATTTACCTTTTAACAAAAAACAGACTTAACCATATTTGAATTACTGAAATTGTTTTTATCTTATAAAACACCTTCATGAGATGATTGAAATCATTTCATGGTCTTACGATCTTTTTGGTAAGATGCTGGACCTCCACACGAAGATTTTGGTAAGATGCTGGACCTCCACACGAAGATTTAGAGTTCAATTCCTAAATAGTTCGTCCCATAGCAATACTTACGTGCGAGATATACGTGTGAGGGTTGTTGCATCTTCACATGAGTAACTAAAGTCAACATGTACGATGAAGAATTCCGAGTCACGTGCCTACTCCAGGATTCTAAAGCCTTAATGATCTATTTGTGGAGCCGAATGCAATGTATCTTCTGGCCACGGTTTTTAATATGTCCAACGTCAATTCGGATGTCTTGAGGGGCACCATAAGAATGAATAAGATAACTTAAAGCGAAATCTACCCAAATTAGTTTCAAAATGAATTCAGGGAAAATCAAGTTGATGGTGAAGACGGAAGCTATAGGACAAATAATAGGTTAACAATTACATTTTATGTAAATTAAAGTTTATAACAAAACAAATATATAAAATATCAAATGTGAAAAATTCTTTAAATTCTTCGGAACGGCTGTGGCTAAAAGTCGACCTTCTCAACACGCCTCGGTCCTTAAATTTGTGTTTTTATTTATCTTTTTGGTCAACTTTCAGTAAAGCTGTCAGAGAATATAAAAAGTGATTCGATTTAGAAATAATCAAAATTGTGTATTTTATTGTCAATTTTCTTTTGATTCTTACGGTACATTTCAACATTTATAAACTGATAATTTGAATGCCTTGAATAGCGTGAGTGGGTGTCTTTTTTTTGCCCCATTAATCGAATCTTCGGACTAAGAACCACTGATGTAGACATGGAGCTTGTGATTCGTCAACACACGTGTAAGTAATACTACCCTGTACGTAAATGCATTGTTACCAAACGGACTGTTTTATTAGACCAAAACATTTTTTAATCTTCTTTTTGGGTAACATTGAGAATTGAATCCGACATTCTCGGGTGGAAGTCTATCGTTTTACTAACACGGAAACGGAGGTCGCCAAAATTAAAGTTTGTAAATGAATCAATAAATTTATTTGACACAATTTCTATGTAAAGGAAAATAAAATTTATGATTACAATAATGAATAACAAAGAAACCTTTAGAGTGGTATCGCGATTATTTCTTCATAATTTGAATAATTAAGTATAAAAAGGTAAAATGTGTAAAAATAAAAGTTCCTTGTAATATTTTTGACGAATGGAAAATTTCATTTAGTCTGCGCAATGTATTGATTTAAGAACTTCGTTTCGTTTTACATTCCGTGTGGAGGACATCTTTTGAAGTAAAACAAAAACTTTTTTACCGGAAAATGTCGACGTGGCTGATTTTCCTGTTAATGTTTATTCTTGTTCTTAATAGATGTCAGGGTTATTAATTTTTAACTTTTGAAATAGAATATTGAACAATTTTTAAACCAATTACTTTAGTAATTTAAGTTAAATCAAAATGTTGATTTGTTATTTGTACATTCAAAATAAATATTTAAATCGATTATTAAATTTACAGTGCTAAATTTCGTAACCTAAAGAAAGATTGTGTCTTATATCCTACGTGAGTACCGGGTCCAATTCCTGATAGTGATAAAAAATGAGACGAATCACATTTCCTATTTTTTAGCTAATAAACCGTCGTATTCTCTTACTAGTTGGTCGGAGGGAAACAGCATTTAATAAAAAGCCCACTAGGTTCTATATTATGCAACTAAGTATTTTTAATAATAAAAATGGAAGACTCTTGAAACATATATGATATATTGCGAGAAATTTTGGAAAATTATACATTTCTGTTTTTTTTTAATAAAATATTTTGAACGACATTTCTGACAAAATAAATTTTTTAAAAATGCTTCCTGTTTTAGTAAAGAAATTTTTCACGTGAGGGGTTGAAATCTAGGGTAAGAGCTTTTGGAAAAATTGTTCAGGTGGCCTGGTTTTTATATTTTGGTAGCATTATACCCTTTCTGGTAAAATTTATTCAATTTCTGGTATTTTTTAAAATTTTATAAATACCCAAGAGATCTTAATATTTTCTTAAATTAGTTTTTAAGCTTATTTGACGATTTATTCTGAAATTAAAATATATGTATATAAGTGACTGGGGGGTCAAAAACAGTATACGATACAAACTGGAGGATTTATTGATATGTGAAAATATTTTACAAACAAACCAAAACAAAATATTGTATAAAAGTATTGTATAAAGAGGGTTTAAGTGAAAACCAGAATAATGTCATAGCAGGCAATCTTTTACAGACAACCAGTGTGAAGTAATTTATTAAATAAACTTGAACTATGCAGTTCTCTGTCAGGTCATCGTTAAGCTGGGATTTGTCGTTGCATGATAAGGTGTAAGATATTTTACTAATTTAGATGTCAGACGATGTGCTGCAAATATTTGCAGTTTTCGGAAATGAATTGTTTTACTAAGGTATGTTAATTTTACTCTTTGAACTTATTTCAACAAATTGTAATTTCATGCATACTTTTTTTATTTAAAGTTTTAAAAGTATTTAGTTATTTTAGTGATCAATCTTTAAATATGCATTTTTCAAAACTTGCTTTGAAAGTTGCATATTAGCATCTTGAGACATTAATTATGGCGGAGACGATTTTGGTTTTTGATAGCGCTTAAATAATGTGCATGTAATTAATTTTGGTTTGTTTGTATATGATATAGGTACATCTATAGTCTTTCTTCACAAAAATGTCAAGAGCGACACCCGGTTTGGTGGAGTGCAGGCTGCCTGCCTTCAGGCGGACCAGTATTGATAACTACTCGCATGTATGTACGAGTATATTGTTCATGTCAGTTTTGACGTATGCACGTGCATATTTATATTTCGTTTATTTTTTTAATGTTTGTTTTTTTGACATTAATTTTAATCCAATTATTCCAAATTGTTTATTTAAAAAAAGCTTCTGTAGAACGAAGCATACAACTTTTATTTTTTTAATTATTGTAATAACATACATTGTATATTTAGAATATATATTTTTTAATAATACATGTATTTTTGACAGATTTTTCATCTATTTACTCAAAGAAAATATATTTTTTTAATTCGAAGATAACCTGCGAATGTTCTTTCCCCCTATTTCAGCGCTGCTCTATATGCATTGCAAATACCGCCTTTTGATTTTGCATAATTTTATTAAATGCATATAATAAAGACAGTCTTAAGAGCATTTTTCGTAATGTTGGATTCTCAAACGTTATTCTCTTGATGTCAAATGTATGACATTAAACGAATCGTTACCATTTATTGTATGATACGCATTCAATATAAAACTCGTGTCTCCTAATAACACGATTTGCCTTTACAATATCCTTTAAACTCCATGCATTAGTCATTATAAGAATTCAGCATTTTAAATTCACGCTGATGTTGCCATCATTTTTCAACGACTAAATTAACTGAAATTGGTCAACATTAAAAAATGCAATATTTATAAGAAACTGCAGTTCAATCTGTCCACGGGGGGTAAAATAAGCCCCTTTACAGTGTGATCTACACAATAATATGGAAATCTGGTGTATCTTTTTTTATGAGCGTGACGTCATGTAGTACGAAGAATGAACTACCAAATGGACTTTTCCTCCGGTTGCAACACACCTGAATTTGAGTAGAATAATAGTGACGACGGACTTCGATGAAATGGGAGAAGGATGATTTGTAGCGCAAAATACTTATAAAGTGGTTAAGAACCTGGAGTTCAAACAGTCTAGCAAGTTGGAAGTACTTTCAAATAAAACGTCAAATGTAGCAAAACTATCCTTTGATGCCATTCGATCGGAGTAATTAATCGGACCGAAGATGGACCGGTGTAAGGCTGAGTGGAGATTACTTCAGAAATTATTGAGTCGATTATTATCATAGTACCATAACTTGTGATCTACAGAGTAATCCTGATGGCCGCAAAAATTACAACAGGGCGAAGAAACGAGATTGTGACCAAAAAATGTCATTAAACCTCCTATGGTCAGATAAAAATTGAGTAGGAATACGGAAATAAAAAAAAAACAATCAACCTCCTACCATAGATGTCCTTACAACTCCTGTAGAGCTTTAGTCTCTCGGACGATTTTTTTCTTCAAACCTATCAGTCTGTGGTTATCTCGCTCTACTCCCAGCTTCCTAAACTACTCTCTCTGGGTCTACCAAATAACCTTCTTTCGTATTGTGGGGCTTGCATAATGATCTTTATTGAACGTTTTAGATGAGATCTGTTTAATTGTAATTAATGGTTGACTAGCAATTTTTCGAGTTTCTTCATAAGATCTTAGTTTTTAATCTCCTGCATCCTGTTTTGGTCTTTTTCTTTCGTTGGTTTTTGTAGCTCTGTAACTTTTTTTAGCCTTTAAGTGTTATGACCAATGCTTTGGACCCACACGTTATTTCGGGTAAGATGATCGTTTTATATATTCTCAATTTGGCATTGCATCTCAGCAGATTGCCAATTGCTGTGGCTGCAAAAAACGTCAGATAAGTTATTTTAAAAAAAAAATGAAATAACCGACGACATAATGAATGTGTGAGTATACATGTTAGAAATGTAAGGTGGTCGTGGAGAGATAAATAATGTAAAATATGAGTAGACCAGATTTTAAAATAAGGCATAGTGTGAAGTATAACCAATATAAGATTGTGCATGAAGAGATCAATTAATTTGGAGGAGTTGTAATTTGT
Organism: Odontocerum albicorne; assembly: GCA_949825065.1. NCBI lineage: Eukaryota > Metazoa > Arthropoda > Insecta > Trichoptera > Odontoceridae > Odontocerum > Odontocerum albicorne. The sequence continues at coordinate 25,142,550 of OX463850.1, forward strand.
GTGCTTGGATAGAAAAGTTTGGAGATATATTATTTCACTTAAGGAACACGGTATAATTATATGTATGTATGTTAATATTATTTATGTTACATATTTAAGCATTTAAAAGAAGAGCCTACTTAATTTTAAAATAAAGTTTTATTCCATACGGAATTTCATAATTTTCAAATATTCAGTTCTAAAACAAACGCATCCATATTAGAAAAATATTTTTCATTCAGAGCAGCAACGAAATTCGGCCCCATTCCGTCTCGATCTGTGTCCTCGAAATTCCAGTGTTCGTTGCTCTTTTAGTATATTTTTAGTGTATTCTCGATCATCATAAAATGGCTTGTGGACCTTGTGGACCCTGCGGACCTTGTGGGCCATGTGGAGCCTGCTGTGGATCTCCTTGTACTCCTCTAATGCCGTGTCCCCCGTGCCCCTGCCCACCCTGCAAGCCTGGTGGACTCAAGATCATCATCTACAGCTGCTACACAGATTTGCAATAAACCTCAACTTATTTTGATTCGAAAATAGGAAAAAAAGAGAAAAATCGAGTGTTTAATCATCCCATTCTGATCTCATTTGGCTATTGCTGATTTGATTACTTCCATATATATTTTACTCATCATTTCTTTAGACTCTGCAACGCCCAGATAAATGGACAAATCAGATTTATTTTAAAGTCATATACTGCTTCCTCTCCCTAAATCAATAAGGACGAAGTGTCGAACATCTTTTGAAGGAGATAAAACGCAAATGCTTCCAGAGATGATTCCCCAGAAGACTTGATACGAGATTCACAATCAAACTCGATAATTCCGTTGGAGAATCAAGACATTCACCTGTGGCTACTTCTTCTTGGCGTGTCTTCCAGAGGGTCTGCTCACGTTTCAGCTCGCAGATCTTCCCCATAAAATAATGGTGCTACGCACTGGAGAATAAAAACAATGGTTTGTCTCTCATTTCTTTCCATTTTTTTCTACGACAAAAGGTAAAGCAACATTGATCCAATATTACATTACATCAATGTTACATAAAATCCTGTTGTGGTTGCCGTGACTTCAAGAGAAATATTAATTTTGAGATTTTTTTAACCTTCTGTGTGGATCAAGCTTTTCAGATCTTCGTACGAGAATTTTCCTAGTCTTATAATTGTTGGAATTTCTTTTCTCTCTTTTCGCAGGTGTTAAAACTGTTTTTCCCTTGATCAAATTTTTTTATTGAATTATTTAACATGCTATTGCGTTGTCTGCGTTCAAAGATTCTTTGACTTTTTTAATTTGATTTACAAATAAAAATTTCTTAGTATTTTTAAATCATATATCGAAATTGATTTGTTTTCATCTGTTCTGGTCGTTGCCATGACTTTATTTAAATATTTTTTTGGAGATGTAGTAGAGTTCCCTACAACGTTTGGAGATAGATTAAGAGTTCCGTACAACGTTTGGAGATAGATTAAGAGTTCCGTACAACGAAATCAGTGGTTTGTTTTAGTTTGTACTCAAATCAATATAACATTATAAACTGCTCGATTGAAATGACTAATAACTTTATATTTTCGTTTCGAACTTTATTTGATCATTTCAAAATAGTTGACCTCTTTTCTTTTTTTATAAATTTTTTTTGTCAACTTTTGTTTTCTCAATAATATAAAAATTTATTGCAATATGTGTTAAATAATAGGTATACCAAGAAATTAAAGATAAATTGTATTCTAAATATCCTTAATATTTTGTATTGAATTTTATAATGGTTTGAAAATTTATTTAAATAAAAGTTCTATTTGCAATGTTTTATTTTTAATGTTTTATTCCCCTTCATCATCTATTCCCCTTCATCACCGGCATTGCCATCAAGTCATATTCTTATTGACTTAAACACACAGGACTTTATTTCGTATCATATTGGCGTACATTTTTCACTCCAGGTGCTTTAGTCTTGTAGCTCTTTCCGAATCTTATTGAGTTGGTGTTATATTTTCATAGGTCATATCAAACTAAAGTACCATTTTTTCCGTCATGTGGCCGAAGTATCTGAATTTCCTTTCTAACATCTTAAGCCCTATATATTCTTCTTGTGCAAATATGTATAATAAAATGATTGAATGGTAATATAAATATAAAAATTATGTGAGAAGTATGATATTGCGGGTATGATTCTCAGTGAGAAAAGGGTTGTTTTTTTTGCATTTGATTTTAAGGAGAGAAAAAAACGAAGATGCAGGGTATTCACAATTTGGTATTTTTTTCTTTGATTTTTTCTATAATAACGAAATATTCAAAGGACTCCCCAATCACATTGAAACAAAAAATAAACTTAAGTGGCGAGATGTCTTGCGATGATATGTGATTACGTTTCCATTGATGCTTTGTATAATCGATCCTGTTTTTTCGTGTTGGGAGACTAGTTTTGGTTTTCCTAGAGGTATCATTTGGAAACAGAAATAAGTTTTTTAATGTGGAAGGTGAGAATTTTCAATACTGTGGAGAGGTGGTTTTCCTACCGAGAGAATTCACCGCCATTCCGAAAAAAGAAATGAACTCGCCATAATGGGAGAAAAATACGGATTCTGAAGATCAGAATTATATTTCTATGTCATACATTAAATTAAAAGAAATTTAATCCGACTATTGTCACATTACACAAATAAATGGCATTTCAATCAGAAAAAACTCGATTAAGAAAGGATCATTCACTGATTTGTAGATTAAAAAACACTCATAAATTCATAGGTGATATTTACATTCACTGATTTGTAGATTAAAAAACACCCATAAATTCATAGGTGATATTTACATTCACTGATTTGTAGATTAAAAAACACCCATAAATTCATAGGTGATATTTACATTCACTGATTTGTAGATTAAAAAACACCCATAAATTCATAGGTGATATTTACATTCACTGATTTGTAGATTAAAAACACACACATAAATTCATAGGAGAGTGAAGTGAGTATATAAATGATAAATAAAAAATAGATCACAACAGCATCTAACATTATTTAAAATGCTTTTTTGCTGCATTTCACTTAATCTTTCTTCTTTTTCTTAGTTAATGTGTTCAATAGAGTTTTCTCAGCTTGTGAGACAGAAATATTGCCATTATCAGAGTTTTTTTTTGCAAGGGAGAGTCGTTCTTTTGTTGCCCTCGATCTGCGTGTGTAAAGGAAATTGATTTATTTAAACCTGTCATACATTCAAAGAATTACTTGGGGCTACAAACAGGCTTTATTAGTTCCGAGGCTTTTTCCTTATTCTCATTAAAAAAAATCAAGTTCTATTCTAATAATTATTATTGGATTATTTTATAAGCTAGGGAAAAAAATGGTAAAACTTGTTAGCTTGAAATATTTCTTGTAAATGTGTGTCAGTACGCTATGCCACAGTAAAGAATGATATAATTGCAGTGCGAGACGAGCCAGGGAAGATTAAATGTGGGCGAGAGAATTCTTGGAAAAATAAGGTGGTTTTTATTCTTTGAGACAATTTTTCAAAAGGAGCTATGTTAGTTAAAAAAATAATCGATAGACATTTTGATTTCATAACCATAAAATATTCAAAATAATATTTATTTTACGTTTAAGAATTTAGGGTCTGAATTTGTAATCTGACCTTAGCACTAAATACTAAATTTGGAACGCATGACGTCATAATATAATATAATAATACAATACTAGACTCTATAATACAACACAAATCACGAAATTTTAAGGCTAGAAATTAGTCTTGATTCCAAACTTTGAACGTGTAAAAAATATTGCATTTGTTCGCGATGATCTTTTTTACAATAAAGTTTTTTTTGTATATTTTAATTTTTTTTTTGTGAAATAAAGAGCAAGTAGAATATAACAACAGAATTTTCAAATGAATGAAATAGGTTTATTCTCTGTGAGAAACGTGTTTTCTCGAATCACGTGATATTTTATAAATGAAAAATATGCAATCCGACAAGACATTCAACTAGATATGTCAGAATAAAAATCCCTATTTTACTAAAATATCACTTAAAATGGTATATACTCGTAATACTAAAAAAAATAATTATTTATTCTTCCTGTCCGTTAACAAGACTTAAAAAATATAATTTTGACAAAATGTACAATGATCTCCGTAGTCTAGTTGGTAAGACGCGTGTTTTTCTGACCCAGTTGTCGCGGGCTCGATTCTCGTTGGTACCTATATGTTTTTTAAAACAGGATTCCAGTCTGGTTTTTACTTAAGGCCTCTTAAATACTTTTTTTTTATTTTTTATTATTTAACCTGGCGAGTTTATTGCCATGTGGCAATGTCTTCCAACTGTTTTTTTCCTTACAATCTTTCTGGCTGGTTGGAAGAGATTACTATATTGCAATAAACTCGTCAAGTTATACTGTATACACCATAAGTGTAATACAATATAATCTCTTTAGCATAGTTGGTGAAACGTTTGACTTCCACCCAAGTATTTCAGGTCGGTACCCTAAAAATAATGGTCCCAGTTTGGTAAAAGTTTGCCTGCTAACAATGCTCAGACGCGCTTGACATGTACGAATGTTGTTGCCACTTCGTGTGCGGGGCTAGTATAACCAGCATGTACGAAGACGAATCGCAAGACATGCTATCTCAAGCGGTTCTAAGCCCGAAGGGTTGATTTATGAGGCTGAAGACAATGCTGTATCCCGGCCTCACTCTTGTATGTACAAACCCGGTCTCAATATGTTCAAATCACCAATTTGGATTTTATTCCAAGGCAGCTACACGCATTAGTGAGTGAATATATTTAAAAAAAAATCACGGCTTTTTCCACTAGGTTTTTATGGTTTCTTTGTGTTGTTGGGTATATTCGGTAATATTTTAGGCATCGTCCCGAGGATGAAGGCTGAAACACATTCGAAACGTCGGTATCTTTTTAGCCAACTCAATATTGCAACAGCTCCGATAATCGATTTTATACGAAATTATACGAAGCTTATATAACTTTATTTCACAAGCACTTATTGTTAGTGTCTACGCTTCGACTTTCAACACAAATAATGCAAGAAAAATTACATTCGAGAAGAAAAAATATTTAAGATTCCTAGGAGAGTTGGCAAACCAAAATATTACGACAAAACATTTCATATAGTGGGATCTCTAATATGGGGCGGTTTTCCGTCCTCCCTTAGGTAAATTCCCGAATTGGCGAAGCTTTTGGTGGACTTGAAAAGTCACTTGTCCTCTGTACGTCTTCTGTAAGTTAATTCTTAGACCTAGTTAGGAAGCGTTCTTGAGGTGATCTTAATATTTAGTATGTAGCGCTATATCAAATGATTAAAAAAAAGACAAAAAAGAAACTTTAATAATAATCTACGGGAAAAATTGGAAAGGGAAATTAATTTTATACAAAGAAAAAAAAAACATGAGATAACATTGAAATGAATAAAAAAACCATGAGAGAAACATTGCAAAAAAAACACCAACCACGTGAAATTTGCTTTGGTTATAATATGTCGAATGCCAATACACACGTAATCCACTCTATGGCAATAACACGCGCTGAACGTCTGACAACTTTCAGGATAACGTTATCATGTATTCCGTCGAGTGGCTTGACTAAAACAGTCAAGAGATGAAAGGTATTTGTTTCGTTGTCACAACAGGCTGTATGAAAATGATTTGTTGTTGGCGCATTCCAAACAGCTACTCAAAAAGTCTTATGTCCCCCTTGAGGGACGTACCATGTTTCCTGGTTCTCCATTATCCTTCTTCTCAACAAACTTTTCTATATCCTAGCCGGAGATGAATTAGTTATATTTTAATCCTCAAATAACTTATGTTTTCTTTTTATATTACAATTCAAATTTTTTACAATTTATTTTCTTCGTACGAAGTTCTTATTTAAATATTTTTCCCAACAGTAGAAACTCAATTGTTAAAAAAAAATCTGGTGAGTCGGAAGACATTTTCAGCTGTTTATTCCTGAAGCTGTGTACAATACTCCATTACAGTTTTATTTTCGATAACAGTGCATTTTTCGTCAATTTAACGAGTTTGTTTTATTATTGCAACATACATATATTATAATTGCAAAATATTAAAAGAGTTGGGGATGTTTATTTTTGGTTCTTGTTCGTTTTTTTTAAATATTTAAATTAGAACAATCTTTGTCTGACTCAGTCTAAGAGGTATTGTGTGGCATATGCAGATTTAGGAAGCACTTATCATAAGACTGATGAATATGTTATAAACAAAATCTTCAGCATTTACAGAAAACAATTAGTGATCATAAAAATACATTTAAAGACAACCCTTTTTGAAGGGTTTAATCAAAATTTATAATTGCATATGAACTCCACACATACATTACACTCCACCTATTGCGGAATGGGTTACTATTACATATCGGAAGATCTTCAAAGGTTTCTTTATAGTTCGGCTTTCCTTGGTAAGTTTTCTGCGGTTTTCTTGCCAAATATGTTTTCCTAAACATATGTATCTGAGGAAAAGTTCCTTATCTAATGACCCCAACCACAATCTGCATATCCTTATAATGAACTTGTCTTTTTTATATTTTTATTTTGTCAATAAATCCCGAGACACTTTTGAGGAGACTAATCTCTTGCATTATAATTTTTGCGATTTAGAAATAAATCCGTAAAATTGTATATTGTACAATGATATGTTAAAATAAATTTATAAATAAATGAGTACGTAATTCCAATTATCTTAACCTAGCTTTTTCAAGGCTATCTTTCACTTCAAATACAATTATTTTTAAGGTTAAGAAAAAAAAACATTTTCAACACGTTTCCATAGTTGACACTATATGAAAGATGCAATTAAAATTCACGGGATGTAGTGGCAATTATACGAGTTGGCAACGGATTGTTTAAGCCAAGTTAGATATATTGGTAAAAGCACGCAAGCGTCGTCTATAATGTCGTCTAGTGACTTCGTTTACCAAATAACGTTATATAAATATTAGTTATTTTTTTTGCTTATCTTTATGCACATTCATTAATTTACCTACACAACGAAATTATATAGTTATTTACGATGACTTTTCAATACTTCTCAGCTCTCGTATTTTATTTTAAAGGTCAGTGCATAATAAAAGTTTTGTTGATTAGCGTAAATGACGTCCTAAAAACGTGGAGTACACGTTGCTTGATTCACTGTAGTTTTTTTATGTTTGAAGAACAGAGCTTTTTTTTTTAGTCATGTTTTTTTGTGAAATAACTCTAGTAATATGGTCTAGTTTTTTTTTATTCTGTGCAATTTTTTAAATATTTTTTCATGCATGTTACAGTCACCAGATTTTAACATCAGTTTGAAAAAAACTTTATATGGCCAAACATCTGTAACTGTAACAAATAAACTATTATATTGTTAACACTTTCAATTTATACAACACAATCTGGCGGGTCACTTATTTAGCTATTTCCTCCAACCAACCAGAAATATGTCAAAGAGGCAACCAAACTGGAATCCATTTAAAAAAACCGGGTCCTAACAGGAATTGAACACACAACCCCTGGGTCGGAAGACAGGCGTCTTATCAAATAGATCACGATAGTCGTCTTTAATTGTATTATATTACAATTTCGTTGTATACAGTACAACTGGTTGGATTATTGCCATGTACTAAAATCTTTCAACCAACCGGAAAGCTGTTAAACAAGGCTTAGATGTAAAATAGTTAAGACACATTTTTAAAACCACCACCACCGGGAATCGATTTAGCAACCCCTAGGCTAAAAGACAGAAGTTTTAGTTTGGAAGTTATCACTGCAGTATTTTTTGGCTCGCAAGAAAATTGATGCAATATTTTATAATTTATAAATAAATAACATATAAACCGTCATACAGTTACTCTGCTGGGATAGGCAGAGAGAAAATAGTGTCATACTTTCCAATTTCGTCACACACGTATTTCGCCCCTTCCGCTCCATACACTTTTCTCATGTAGTTCGTAAGATTTCTCTCATTTCTTACATTTCATTCTTTGAGAATATTCTCACACGATCCAACTTTACTTTCTTGGGTATTCTTCTACCACGCCTCCACTCACATTTGTAATGTGTATTGCAATGTTATTGTAGCTTTACTAACTTTGTTATTTACTTGGCTGTAGAAATTGGTTTATATGCATATAATGTTCGCCCCGACAAATGCAATAAACAGGGTGTCCTATCAAGAGAGATATCTTTGTGATAGATGCTATGAACAGCCGATAAAAACTGTCATAAAAATTCATATACATAACCGTTACATGTACCAGAGTCTTGTCAAGATTCAACAAACAATGTATCCAAAGAAAAAATCATGAAGCAGGAAGCAGAAATTGGTTTATGAAATAAAAAAATAAGACTTCCTTCAAATTAATCCGTGATAGTTGAAATTTGAACGAGTTGAGTATTTGAGAAAAAAGAAGAAAATATTCCGAAATAACTTTAAAGGTTTCTTTTTATTCCCATCGCTTTCTGATTTGTATATCACGGCACTCCACGCCATATCACGTAATGCCAAGACTACAAATCTGATTTGTATATCACGGCACTCCACGCCATCTCACGTAATGCTAAGACTACAAATCTGATTTGTATATCACGGCACTCCACGCCATCTCACGTACTGCCAAGACTACAAATCTGATTTGTATATCACGGCACTCTACGCCATCTCACGTAATGCCAAGACTATAAATCTCCCTATCATAGCACAATTGGAATTATGTGTCATAATAGATTGTTTGGAAAGTAGTTCGTATTTCTCGGTATATATCGTAAGGAGAAAATTGTAATGACTAATTTAATTCTTAACGTACTTGTTGTATCATTTATATAATTATAAAAGATAATTGTTTAGCACATCTTTTCGAGAAATTTTAACTCGGATTGCTTGAGCGTTTTTTTTTTGACGAAATTTCGAATACATGTTTTCCGGTGCTTGATGGCGTTTTACTATTGCAAAAGAAAAAATGTGACAAAAACAAAAAAAAAATGTTCAGGTTATGGTGACGATGAAGTAAGCGATCGGGTGTGCAAAACGTGGTTTGAAAAAATCCGTATTAGTCATATGAGACTCAAAGATGGTGTTCATTCTGAAGGACCAATTACCACTTAGGACGACTACATTCAGGCTTTGATTGAGAATGGCCAGCGTTCTACAATATGAAAGATTGCTGAGTTACTGAAAATAATGTAAACCATCGTTCTTAAGTGTTTGGTTCAATTTGGCGTTTGAATTTGACATCCTAACAGACAACATAATTCTTCCGGACAATTTAATGTTTCCGGACAACTTAATCTTTCCGGACAACCTCATATTTCCGGACAACTTAATATATTGACATGAAAATTTTCGCCTTTAATTCAAGGAATTATTCAAAAAACCTAAATAGTATGACGCGAAAGCACGGGCAATATCACAGAGCTTTTATACCTTAATCATTCGGTGGCTTTATATAATGACTACCTACAATAATCCTCTAATATTAATCATAACCCGAACAATGTGAGGGAGAGCTATAGCTAGATTGCTTCATCAAATCGCCGTTTAGCCCATTTTAATATGGTGAATATCCGACCAAGTCCCACCTCCGCCAATACTCGTCACTAGCTGCTGCTAACAAACAGGAGTGGATTGGGTATAACTTTTGATAAAAAAAAAACAATAATAAAAGGATAACTTACATAGCGCCGTTTAGAGAGCAGACTTTCATCAAGGGCGCTCTAGCTCAGGATTCGAGCCCACTGTTATTGACAGACAAGGTTAAAAATATTACAAAATAAATATACATGCTCGTAAGTTGAAAGTAAGATTAGGATGATGATGACGTCGGTACTTCTCTCCATGTGCATATATTTTGAAAAACATATTTGAAAACAAAACTGCTCAAAAGTTGTCAAGAGAAATGGCTGTTAATCACTCTCGATCACGAGAGATAACCTATCATAAAATATCGTATTGGAATCATTTAATGAAGAATACTTCTTGAGTTATTTAAAAAAAAAAGCATCACACTATCTGCAACTTCTGAAAATTTTAATCTTTTCTTCTCCATATCACTGTATGGAGCTGAAACATGGATAATGACGAAAGAGAACTTTCAGGTGGATTTCGTCTTTATTGAATAAACTGATTATTCCGAATCGACCCAATAGGGCGGGGTATTGTGGTCGAGTTTTTGCCGTTGCTAGTCATGTGACTTGGAATAGTCTGCTTTTTAGTGTAAGAGATATGATTGACGTGTGAAGTTTTAGGAGACGCAGTTTAGTTCAGTTTTATCCAATCTCCACCCACGCTGTTATGGGGGATAAAATAATTCCCAATCCAGTGCAATCTACACTAGAAGATCGAAATTTTCTCTGTTTATTTTATGAGCGCGACGTCACGTAGTGACAAAGAAGGTACTGCCTATATAGACTCCTTTTCCGGTAGCGACACAACTGAATGTGAAAATAATAGTAGGGAGTTTGGACTTACGGTTCGACATCACGGGAGAAGGAAAATGACTTGAAGCGCAGTAAAAAAATCTTGTAAAGTTTCTTAAGGCCTGGAGTTCAAACAGCCCTGGCACGGGGTGAAGGCGGACGTTACCTATAATCGTGGGATGACTCTTACCTAGAAGGAAAATCGTGGCGCGACGCTGGACCTCCAAATCCAACAAAGCGAGCCCCGTTAGGAGTGAGCGGGCTTCCGTCGAGCGTGTCCTATAAGCCTTCGTGATTGCCAACAGCCCCCCCCCCCCCCCCCCCCCCCCCGACCGTTGATTGTCAATCAGAATCCTTCTGGCTTCTGAGAATCAACTTCTGTATGCCCAACACCTGACTGCTTAAATTTCCAAAAATACTGCACTATAGTAAAGTCCCCTTGTTTGGAACGGTAGGCCTCATATTAGCTTCGCCAAGCGTGAAACAGTTAGAAAAGCATTTCTTGCCCTTAGCAAGGACGATCTTATATGAGATAACATACCTAGGTCACGGTCGATTATCACTCTGATATAAGTTGTCTACCGCACGACACGAACATTTATTCCTGATAAAGAAATTATGGAAGCGAGTGTAAAAACCCCTTCAACAGTACCCCACAGTTCTATCTATTACTCGACCCCCACTCATCAATCCGGGCCAAGCAGAACGCTAAAAGGCTCTCGATCGAGGCATTGGCATTAGTTCTGATCAATACCAGGCCGTCATTCACGAAATCCTAAATCATTCAACCTAGGAGCAGTTTTTTTTAGTATAGATCGTCCACGAAAACGATTCAGAGCAAAATACCCAATATACCGCCCTTCGGGCAACCGATGTCGACCTCCCTATCTAAAAAATATGAATTTCGTTTAAGTCCTGTTGCCATCTATTTTGTTTTGTTAATGTGAACCATTGTCAGGTATCTGAATGTCAACGTCTTCCTTCTCTTGTATTTTGGATGTTCTAAAACGTTCTAAAACTAACATTCTGGTCGGTGCATGACACGTCCATATTTTCTTAGTCTATATTTTTTTTTCATGGTCATCTGACCATAATATTCCTAATAGCTCCATCTCAATACACGAGGTCGTTTTTTTCTGAGTCTTATTTCTCCAGAGTTTCCTACTATGGACCAATTCCTCCCCTCTTTCAGCACATGGGTGTTCTCTTCCACAACATCTATCTATATCTATCTATATTTCCTGAGTCTTATTTCTCCAGAGTTTCCTACTATGGACCAATTCCTCCCCTCTTTCAGCACATGGGTGTTCTCTTCCATAACATCTATCTATATCTATCTTTATTTCCTGAGTCTTATTTCTCCAGAGTTTCCTACTATGGACCAATTCCTCCCCTCTTTCAGCACATGGGTGTTCTCTTCCACAACATCTATCTATATCTATCTATATTTCCTGAGTCTTATTTCTCCAGAGTTTCCTACTATGGACCAATTCCTCCCCTCTTTCAGCACATGGGTGTTCTCTTCCACAACATCTATCTATATCTATCTATATTTCCTGAGTCTTATTTCTCCAGAGTTTCCTACTATGGACCAATTCCTCCCTTCTTTCAGCACATGGGTGTTCTCTTCCACAACATCTATCTATATTTTCACAAAACTTACTTAAAATGAATCTGTTGTTGTAATGTTTACGTCAATTAACCAATATATTATGTGCTAAATATTGCACATCATCACATGGTCTTCACATATTTAATCTGAGGTTCCGATGCCGCTATCAGTATTATGGAGATTAAAAAATATTAATTTGGTGTTTTTAATGATCTACAAAAAAAATCCTTTTGCTAATGTGTGTTAGATTTTGTTTCGGCAAATGTACACTATTTAGAGGGTATTACAACTTTTTTTTTGTTTCTCCCTAATGAATACTTTCAGTTTATTGGCAATAAGGAAACAAAAAATGTACAGTGTACATAACGTAAAAGTCAATTATCCTACAAAAGTCCGCAGTATATGATACTTAGCTGGTTAAAATTGCATTGTTAGAAAGTATTCTACTATATAATACGAAATAAATAAACAAATATTGAAAAGCAATCGATTTAAATAATTTTCGTCGCTTCTATGATACTTTGGTCATAGTACAAAAAACATGCAAACCAAATCAAAATATTAAAGAAATGACAGCTGTCACATAGAAAAATAAAGATGCTATGAAATACAACTTGAATAAAGGATTTAAGCATTTTTTATTATTTATTTTTGGTTTTCTAAATAACATTATAGATACAGTATTTATTTGTATGGATAATTCGTAATGCAAAAAATTACAAATCATGCTTCAGAATATCCTTATTATTTCAATATACTGATACGCTTTTATAAGACATTAAAACTAATGGCAAATAATATTTTTACTAAGACGATAACTTTTCTGTTAAACAATGAAATGTAAACACCAAAATACTTATAAATTTTTTATTATTTTTATTTTCGTGTATTTCGGTCATTATTGACGGTTTATTATAGTTATATCTTAGTTATATCTTTGTTCATCTATTGTAGTTATATCTTAGTTCATAAATTCGTAGTTTGTTACCTAAATAAAAATGTAACGTTTTTAAATCAATACTAAAAAAAGTTTCAGAATAAATGGAAAAATAAAGACAGTTGTGACACGTGGAGGTCGTGATGTTATTGTCGAACACACGTGCACGGAAAACAAAAGAGATAAGGATCAAATCCCTGTTGGCCATCTTTCGTTTGATTGAAATTCTCGTCAGGCATTGTATTATCTCAATAATGTGTTGTTTTTTCCTCCTTGAATAATAATATTCATTTATTATTGACACAAACATTAATTGTAAAAGTAGTTTTAGTATTAATTTTAAAACCATAAAAGAGCCCACTCTGTTACGAACGGGTGGGTACGTTTATGGCGTCATGTAAGCAGACGCGCACCACGTTGAGCAATAACGCATTGTTTTCCCCACAGGTGGGATTTGCGCTAACAAGCTTAGAAAAGGGGCGGCGCGCCTGTTGATATCACGTAATCCTGTATTGTGTTTAAATTTTATTTCATCATTAAAACTTATTTATTGATTTTTCATTACTCATCCATAAGTGTTTAAAAGGAAAAATATTATCTGTTATACAGACTTCAGCCTCAACTTAAGAATGCGTATTGCACGATGTTACATATTTTCTCAAATTGTTTTCAAAACAAATCAGATGAATAAAAGTTTTAATATAATATGACGACGGGAACTATGATACCAATGCTTGTCTATGAAGCGGCTCAGTTATGCTTGCAAAGTTTATGAAGGAGTCTAAACCTTAATTTACTCATCGATATATGGACGATATCAATATTGAAAAAGTCATTCAACAGGATCATTCCATGTGAAAGTGGTGACGATCTTAACAGCTCAGTTCTTGAATACGTCACCGAAAACAATCTCATTCACGATAGCTTAAATAATTTATATATTAAATTAAAGTTGGCCAATCTATGAGTACAAGGGGTTTGCTATTTTGCGAATAATATTAACAGGTGCGTGCGTAAATCTCTTTATATATCGCTAAACAAGAGTTTAACATCTGTGACATTCGGATGCGTATTATACATTATTCCACAGAGGAATATTTGACAAAGATCCAAGTTTTAGTTTCTAGCATGAACGAATGTGACCTCAGCGAGGAAACGTCGATCATGTTTTCTTTGGATGCCTACTTGAACGTATTTGACTTTTTATTATATCTATTGTTAAGGCATAATCCAATGCCAAGCAATATTAGAATACTTATTACAAAGTTATCTCCCTCCGTTTGCAGAGTGTTAAGAAAGTCTATTGTTTTAAATGAAATAAATATATGAAATTAGTATTCTTATTAAACTAACAGGATTTATTTTAATTTTCACCATCGAGAGCTTACTTTGTTGTGCTTCTAATACATATTCAGTTATCTCAAAGATCTAATCATTGATGACTGGCTGGGAATACTCACATTTGAGTGAATAGATATTTATAAAAATCATCCAATGAATTCGAAGTAATTCTCTCGAATGGTAAACTTCTGGTGAAGTGGCGTATTGAACAGTGTGACTGAGAAGCATATTTGACCACGAGCTCATTCAACCGTCATAGTGGGCACGTCACTTGTGGGTTGTCGCAAATCGGATTCCTTCATAAATGTGGGAAATTTATCGGACTCCTTCATAAATATGGGAAATTCTACATCAAACAAGAACCCTCTTACAAACAAGAGACAAACTTTTTACTAGAGTTGGCCCCTTTTTTCTGGAAGTAAACAATATATCAACAAGTCCATTTCTATTTTCAATTATCGTGTACATCATATTCCTGGGTTCTCCCTGTTTATAAGGGTGTTGTGTTTTCTCAAGGGGTGGAGGTGCGGTGTTGGATCTACTTCGCATCCCCTTTGTGCGAAAGCTGAAAGGTACAAATAATTTCTTGCCTTCCGAGAAAACTTCTAGGGGATTCATGATTGACCAGCTAACGGGTGAAAAAATTGTCCAGTGCTTTACATTGTATGAACGGATTATCGATTCTGAACTGTGCCTCATTTATGTGAAGAGGTATAGAGTTTTAACAAAATATTATTAAAATAATCTCAAAATAAAATCAATTGTCGAACGTTGATTTTTGTTGTTTTCATTCAAAACATGTGGAACCCAAGCGCCGAACTTCTGGACTTTTCCCATTGATTTAAGATGGCGGTATACAATCATGTGACTACAGTTCATCTACTGAGCCAATTCTACGGTGGTATGAAGGGGATCTTCATGAATAATATGGTTTAAGCGGTCCTCATCGAAGTCTACTGGTCGTCCGGAACGCTCCATGTCTTTCAGGTCGAAATTACCGTCTTTGAAACGCAAAAACCATCGACGGGCTGTTTTTTCATTCATAGCATCTTCACTGTATACTTCGCAAATATCGCGAGCAGCTTTATTCCCTCGATTGAACGCGAACAGGAGGTGTTGAAAATGCTCACTTTCGTCTACTTGACATTCCATTTTGAAGGCTTGTTATCAAATAAAATAATATACGAGTGTGTAACGTAAAAGCAAACACAATATCTTGTAGAGCAGAAAATTTTCTTTCGAATGACGTATAACCGTTACCATTTTGTTTTACTTTTGGTGCTCATTTTTAAATTTGGAAAAAAACGGACACAACTTATGTTGACACCTAATAAAAAGGGGATTTATTATAGTTGCAAATGAACCATTTTAATTAGACTTACTTAGAAACCATTTTAATCGAGTCAATCATTGAGCCATTGGTTTTTTCAGTGCAATTTAATGACACCTTATAATATTTACTAATCTAGTTGTTAAGACGCATATCTTTCAACCTGGGTTTCATGGATTTGAATCCCGTTAGATTTCCGATTTTTTATAAAGATTTTAGTCTTGTTTTCACTTAAGGCTTCTATTACATCTTTCAGGTTAGTTAGAAGTAATTGTCACATGAAACTAGGCCTGTCAGGTTGTACTATCTAGAATAAAAGTGTCATACAGTACACATAATGAAAAATTTAAAAATAATTAGTAAATCAGTTCGAAAATTGCAAATTCCAATTAGGATTTTCTTTATTGTAAATAATAAATACAATTTAAGGTGTTTTGTAAATGGATTGTTTAAAAATGGAATTAATTATGAAGCAGGTAACAAGGAATATTCACATTTTAAATTATATCCCAAGTGGGCACTGTCGATTGTAGACATTACAACTTTTGCACAACATTGAAAAAAATATTTCTTATCAGCAGAAAGCAATGTACATTATATCAATATATAATACAAATATTTTTATAGGTAGTAGGAGTAGAGCGATATGAAGTTAATTCATGGAAAATCATAAAAAAGGGGAGATAATCCTCTCATTGATGAGAAGTATATCGTGTTTTTAAATACTTCGCCCTATTCAGCAGACCGTCACGCTCCTTATAACTGCAGTTGTCATGGTAAATATTTAAACATTTTCTTTTATAATAATTATTAAATGGGATATCGTGGAACATGTCCTAATCTATAAAATGTAACCAAGTGAGAAAAAGTCCCATTAGACAGTAACGTTGAGTAGAACCTTTTTTATTATTATTTAAAAGAACACTTCCAGAAAAATATAAATTTCTTGTTACAAATTTTTTATTTTGTAAATGAACTCAAGACTTAAAAATCTTAATCATCAATTTTCATCTCATGTACATTTCTGTTATGTCAGTAAGTTAGTGAAAATGTTACAAATTATGTACACTATATAGAAAAAAATAAACCACTTATTCCTCAGTCAATTCAGTCCACCATTTTCCTAAACTCGGACAGTGTTGGACTAAATAAACCACTCATTCCTCAGTCAATTCAGTCACCATCCTCCTAAACTCGGACAGTGTTGGACTAAATAAACCACTCATTCCTCAGTCAATTCAGTCACCATCCTCCTAAACTCTGACAGTGTTGGACTAAATTAACCACTCATTCCTCTGTAAATTCAGTCACCATCCTCCTAAACTCTGACAGTGTTGGACTAAATAAACCAAACATTCCTCAGTCAATTCAGTCACCATCCTCCTAAACTCTGACTGTGTTGGACTAAATAAACCACTCATTCCTCAGTCAATTCAGTCACCATCCTCCTAAACTCTGACAGCGTTGGACTAAATATGCCCACATCCGAGTCAGCTACCGCATTGTACTCTGAGTACATTCTTACTACTAGGTTATAGAAGCCAACTTCACTTCTAAATGTAACAACGATGAACAAAGCAAGTTTTCCAAGAGAGGAAACAGTTAAATCAATACATTCCAGACTCACGGGTGCGTCCACAAGACCATTCAAGACTTCATAACGATATAAATACAAGATCAAATGTATATCTCGTTTCTCAAATGATTAAAGATCGAAAAATAGATCACTGTTCAACCCGAAAACAATTAGCAACCCTTCCCTATGGCACAAACTTCTCAAAATTATCGCTGGGTCCCCCTCAACTAAACAACCTATAGTAAATGGTTTCATATTATAGAGGCATAATGCAGGTCAAATAAACCAGCTTTTTGAAAGGTCGAGTAAGAAGTATGACATTACGAGAACATAGAAGTTTATACATTACGAGATGTATGGATATGGAAGAGGCGATAATTTGTGGTTGGATAAAAAAATATGGAGATTTATTCTATCTATTTACATCGCAAGGGCGTGAGTATATACGTATAGCTTATTTTATAAATTCCCACTCAACAATATGTTCTAAGTGCACGCCTCTCCACAGTTTTAATTTTACTTTAATCCTACTTCTACCAAGTCTTAGTTTCACTTACATAAGTCAAAGTCAAAATGACACCAACAAACTATTATGCATTGTAAACATATCGATCTTTTATTTTTTAATACGTTTTTTTGCAAAACATGGATGTTGAAAAAATAAAGAGGAATAATATTGATATCTATGATATGTGTTAACAACGTATTCGGTAAATGAATACGTTGACAAATGATTCCCTCCTGATAAACTGCAGATTAAAATTATATATGATACTTAGAGGATGTTTAGATTTCAAAATGTCTGATATTGAAGAAATCTTTTAATTATTGTCACCAACGCAGTAAAGGATAAAACAAAAACACTGATATCGAAGCCATCAACATTGCTGTTCAGTTAGTTAATTACGGTTTCAAGTACCATCCACTTTAGTGACAACTGATAATGCAAATGATAAACATAACTTCCCTTCCTTATCATGTTATTAGATAGTGACGAACCGTGACAATTTTATTTAATGTCGGTATTTAATATAGTGTCGGTATTTAATTTACAACAAACGGTACAGTGCACCATTAACAATAATAACAATAACACAAACATAAGTGAGTGCTTAATATATTAAAAAAGACGACGAATAAAAAATAATAATAATTTAAAACAATTTAATTAAAAATAAATTAAATGAAACAATGGCGAGAAAAAAATCAAGAAAGTAAGGTCACACTCTAAAGCAGACGTGGGCAAATGGGGCTCTTCGTTGGGTTAAGTGCGGCTCCTAATGTGTCTTATAAAAACATAGATACTTTATCTCCCCATTTTACTTGTATTTTCGCGATTTTCCTTTCTAAATGTTGTAAGGGACAAGATGCGCATGTATGAATGCAACTGTCAAAGACACAAGTATTGGTGTATACGTGTGTGCTGTGATTTCAATGTGTAGGGTGCGCGCGCATCTCCTGCCTCTTTATGTGCACAAACCACGCAAACCGTATTCTGCGCATTTTTTTTAATTTTTCTTATATGTGTATTTTTTTATACTTTATATAACAATTAAGATTTGTGTAGAATATTTAATAAATTTGAATTTGTGTATTTAATATCACGTAAGAACGTGACTATGGTGTGGCTCCTTATATATATGAAAAAACCAAAATGTGGCTCTCGTTGACCTCATGTATGCCCACTCCTGCTCTATAGCAATGCAAAAATTCAATAATATAAGTCACCAATACAATACGGGGTCGTTCAAAGGTGGACAATCCGTAGGTGCACCAAACAGGGTATCACTCTTGACATCAATGTGAAAAGGAATATAGATGCGTAGAAATTAAAATCAATATGTGCATACCACAAGCATAAACCAACAGTCAAAATCGTCCGAACAACCCTCAATGTCTCAAGACATTAATGTATTACTTTAAAACCAAGTTTAAAATAAAATTTAAAAATACAAACACAAAAAACCAATCATTGAATAACGAATTGAAAACAAAATATAAAGGATGGAATCAAACAGTTGTGTACACTTACAAACCTCCAGCACGAGAAAAGTTCTAAAATAGAAAATAAAATACATTCATCAATTCAAAAGCAGTTCTAGAAAGTTATTTTTGAGTCTAGGTAATGGAGAATTTTCAACATAAGGTCAGGCGCTCTGTCGAAAAAATCAGAAAAATAAATTTAAAAAATCTAAAAAAACCAATTAAAAAGCAGTTCAAACAATTTATTCAAAAATCCTTGAAAGACACGCAGGACTTAATTTCAAGGCTTGGATATTCGGAAGTGCCTATGCATATGCAGATGCGGGGAACTACGTGATAATATATCCTGTATAGAAGGAACTATTGAAGTACTTAATGATAATTCCAGTCGTTACGCTCAACTTATTAATATTTGTTATGTACAATAATATTTTAATTTGTCAATAATAGTGGGCTCGAATGTTGGTGTTTCTTTATTGTGCCTTTTTTCACATGCATCGTATATGGTGGGTAAATCTGAATGCAAATCGAAAACCGAGCCAAATGCTTTTGATAGCCATTATTTTATTTTTCAGATAATTCTCCTGTTGTATATTTAAGAATTTTTGACTATTTCTAGAAAGTTCTATTGTTTGTTGGTTTAATTAATACCGTAAAGTTTAAAATTGTTTGTTAATGAAATTAGACATTAAAGAATAAATTCTTTGAAGCTAAGCTTTGACGACTATCGAGGTTAATTTTAGTAAAACCACAATAATTTATAAATTTTCGTTCCTTTTCACATCTCATAGTGAAAAGTTTTTCTGTTGAAATAAAGTTTGGTTATTAGAAAAAGTGAATGTGAATTAAAATTGATTGTGAATTAAAAACTGAAGTAAAAAGCGTACGTTGAGGTGGTTCGGACATATTGAATGGATATGTGATGAAATCTAACTAAAAAAAATGTGTAATGTAAGCATAAGTAGGAGTTATCGTAGAGTACGACTGGAAAAAGTGTAATTGGATCAAGGGAATAAAATTTAGAAAGAAGAAACTGTAAGGATTTAAAAAAAATATGAGAAACTGTGTGAAAAGATGAATGGTGTGGAGGAGATTTAATTAATTACTTTTTCTTTATCTCCTTCTTCTTCGTGATCTCAATGTTGAGAAACGTTACCTATAAATTTTTAAGCACAATTCAAATATCTAGAAGTCAATTTTCTCGGTTACTGTGATCTTTACACATAAATAAGAGTCTAAGTAAATAAATCCGCTTCTGTCTCTGGTTGCTAAAAGATATGGTCTGAAGTAACAAATATTGGAAAATAGACAGTTCGACCAGGTCAATATTTACAAAGCATGTTTTGGGACCAATTATAACTTGTAGAATATAATATACAGCAAAAAAAAAACAAAAAAAATTTCAGAATTTCAAAATTAAAATCCTCAGAAATAGAATTGGAATCTATTAGTGTAAGAATTGTTATCTAGTTATAAGTAGTATGTAGGTGTTAATTATTTCTAAGATCTCATATATTAAGATTGAATAAATAGATTAAAATGATATGTAGGAAAAATAAGTTTAAATAAGTTCATAAATTATAACATATAATTAAGATTAGTTAAGTAATAAATTTGTATATAGGTATAGCCTTGACAAATGTTTGTACAATAATGTAACAACGAAAAAAAGAATTGGAAATTCTCGTATCTGTGAAATATTTGAAGTGAACGATATTATACTATGGGGCAGAAATCACTGAAGGTACTGAAAAAACCAAGTGAAAAGGGCGGATAACACAAAAATGCCATACATGACAATACACGAAATAACTGTTGGCAGTCGAGCTTCAGTAAAAATACCAATAAGATGAAATAATACTGACACAGGCAAAACTATGTCAAAAGGACGGACAACACAAGAGTTCCATACATAACAATACACGAAATAGCTTCTGGCTGTCTTCAGGAAAAATACCAAAAATATGAAATAATACCTGGAAGTCAACATTTAGTTAGTCCTGATGATAACAATCCACAGGTTAGAATTAAGAGAGAGAAGAAGAAGATAAATATTACTAGCTAAAAGTCAGGATTTGATTGAACTCGCTATTTTGGAAATGGGCAAACTTCTTCAAGTTAAAAGTTTTTTTTATTTCAACACAAAAAAAAGTTAATTAAACTAAACTCAACTTTGATAACATATCATATTTTTGAAAATCACAGAAGTTTTAAAAATTGGAATGTTTTACATATAATACAGAAAATTAGAATACTGGATCATTTATATATAATTTCCAGGTAAATAATTGTTCACTTAATAAATAACTTAACACATTTAAATTGTTTTACTTGTTCTGTGTATCGTTGAAATATTCATTGAAAGAAGTGTCAAAATTTAGAGATTAATTAAAATACCGAGCATTCATTGCAGAAACTAATTTTCCACAATCAAACGTAAGTTGGAAACGCGAATTGGCAATATTTAAATACGTTTATTGTTTGAACTCTGCACATTAGCATGCTACTATATTTGGTTTATGAGTATTTATTTTATTTTATTCATTATGTAGTAGTTTTGGAGGTAATAGAATCACAAGTTTAAGATAAACGTGGATTATAGCTAAGACTTAAAGCTTCTAGACTTACATAATAAATGTTTCAATATGGAATGTCTAAAAAAATATGCTATTTTGCACACTATATTTATCATAAATAATAATAAACTATTTTGAAAAAAATGTTTTCTTTGATTCGCGATAAACTCTTTTACGTTAACTATAAAATGAAATCACTACAGTAAAATATAACAAACATCGTATTCATACACACTACAATGTACCACTAATACATGCAGCCATCACTGAGCTCCTGGGAAATCTCCAATAATCATTTTTGCATCGTAAGCTATAAACAGAGTATGCAGGTGAAAACACAATATAAAGGCATACAAAAAGAGGTGAGAAATATCTATACACTTTATTCGAATATTGTCTTGTATGTAATTTCTATAAGAATGTTTTGAGATAGTATTTTATTCATAATATTTCAATTTCATTTCATACGAACTCGTATGCTACTCTGAAACGATTCTGGATGGCTGATTCAGACATATTGAAGAGTATGACCTGGAGACAACATTATTTTCATGCCCATTAATCAAATATTTAGCCTATTCAATTCCTTTATTGGGATGTCTCTTACGTATATTTCAAACCTTTGTCTGATAGTTGTTCCTTCGGAGAGGAGAAGATCTTTGAGGTCGATTTCGTATTCATCTCCTAAATTGATTGTTCCGGATCGATTCAATAGAGCGAGGTATCATGGTCGAGTTTTTGCCGTTGCTGGTCCTGTGGCGTAAACGGGTCTACGTGTTAGATATGAGTGGGGTGTACAGCTTTAGACGGTCCCCAATGATTGGCAAAACAAACACCGCTGTCGTTCGCCATTAGGACGTCGTCGAACCTACATTTAATTGGGCAGTCACCGTATGTAAATAAGTAGTTACTGCTTGGAAGCTCGTCACAGGCGCAGACAAAATCGTCCGAGATCACCCATTTAACTAGGTTATCACAAGTCCAATCCGTATTTGTGCTAAGTCTATTCAGACTTCCACATGTGGTAGTCGAGATTAATTCCTAGAGAAGAGCATTCTATAGGCCTCTGCCGTTCGTCAGGCATTATTGTGGCCAGTTTTGCTTTTCAGGTCGACACGCGCTCCATTTATAGCGGAGCAGTCAGACCTACGGTGGTGGTCATGAAGCTCCTCCTAATTTTTAGCCTTTGAAATTGCTTCTGAAACCTGTACATGGGGTGGTGTGGGTCGGTCTTATGCACAACTTTGTCGATGCTGGCTGCAGTCTATCGCCGCACCGCAGGAGGGGAGATTCCGGCAAGAATTCGTTCGCCACATTTTTCTAGGTCTTTCAAAATTCTTGCACCTTGTATACTACTCACAAAGATTAATTTTGTAGATCTTTGATTATTCATTCTACGCGAATAAACCAACTCAAAGCTCCTTTCTTCAACTTAAGAAAACTTAACAACTTCTTTGCATCGTCTTTCAATCCACATTATTTTTAACCTAACATTGTCATTTGATGTGGTGAAAATGAATAATTTACAAAAGGGCAAGTAATGGATAGTGGGAATTTTAATAAAAGCTTTCTGAACGCAGTTAATGAGCCCCGAACATTTGAGTTAAACTACTCATCAAAGGTTTGTTTTGTTGTCAAACCGTTTTATGGGCCATAAATATACCCATCACCCCAAGTACTGAGAAGTCAGTTACCTATATGGGAACTGATCGCCATATATTGTATCACGACACAATATTGATAAAGATGGGTTAATGTTGTTTTTTTTTTTCAGTTTTTATTAAATAAAATAATTTTCTGTAAATTTTATTTGCATGTACAATAATCATTTTTGAAACTGAAAAAAAAAAACAATATTTCACAATGATTTTGCACAGTGGTATGCTAGTGATAACTTTGGTGTACGAAACAAACCCTGGGCATTGAAATGAAGGTATAAGAGCTGAAAAAATGTAATATAAATGCGAGCTTTGCGTAGTTTTAGTATTACTATATTTGATAGAGTTTCAAATGATTGAAAAAGTTTTTTTTTGTTAGATATTTATATTATATGTAGGATTAAGAATGGCATATTGAGATGGTTTGGTTACAATGAGAGAATGAGTCGTGAAAGACGAAACAAATATATTGTATGCCTGTGAAATATAATCTTGGAGAGCGAGAAAGATGTAGATCTAATAATGGAGTTAGTTGGAGAAATATTAACTGAGGTAAAGGTAAGAAGCATGACAAATAGGAGAGCATGAATGGCGAGATATATGGATGTGGACAAGGCTAGAGTTGTGTGCATGGATAAAAATACATTGGGATCTGTCTTATCTGCCTACCCTAAAAAAGACTGGGTGTGATTTAATGACAATAACATTGACGAATTATGCACAGTGTAAATATCTTAAAGAAAGATAATAAAAATATCGAGTAATTTTCTGAAATAGTTTATTAAGTGCTATAAGTTGTATTTGTCTAAATGACATCAACGTGTTCTTTCTATCCTATTTAACGTAGCTAATAATTGGTATGTTATGCTGAGCAGAGGGACAGAGGGACAGAGGGACAGAGGGACAGAGGGACACAGAAGAGCACGATGGAAAATTATTGGAAATAGTTGATTTAATGCATGAACTGGGAATAATTTGTTGTATGGCGATGTACGAGTATAACAGAATAAAAAAGGTAATTATTTAAGATGGATTTGAGCTATAAACTTTGGTTTGGAAATGTTGAACAGATGGATGACGAAAGACTTACTAAACACATTTTTTGAATATTTTTGGTCTTTCTGGAGTGATGATGTGTGAGGAGTTGAATTTCGCAAGATGTTTCCAGTTGTAGTTGAGTGTCACTGTTTGTCAGGTTGATGAGAGCGTGCAACGGGGTTTTGTTTTTTTGTGTAATCAAAAATCGGAAAAAAGTATCGATTTATTTTTTCATGCTTTAATATCCTCAGTGAGATACAGGCAAAAAACCTAGTTTACTGGGGATACGACAAATGAAAGGCAACAAACCCAGATCCATTAAAATTGTATGTCCAAATCAAATTACCTGTTGTTTTTTTCGCAAATTGTGTATATTTCTTGTCATGTGTAATAATAAAATAAATAAAATAAAATTTACAAAGCATGCGTAAATGCAAGTCGTGTTAGAGGACGGCCGAGAAAAGTATTGTTGGGAATTAAATTTTGATAGAAGTAAATGTAAGGAGTAAAATAAACGTATGAGAAAGTAAGTTTGGCGCTCTGTCTTGTCTGCGTACCTCAACAAGGGATTAGCATAATAGTATGTACAAAAATAAAATGATAACTTGTATATGACTGTTAAAATAGCAAACATTTCTTAAGGGCGATTAATGTATACAGAAGTTTCATTGGCAGAATATCATTCTGCAAGAATAAAAAAAATGGCAAAAATTTTTTTTTCTCGACATCTATAATATAACTCACACAATAGTTCTTTGGTGCATGCCTTCTTGATGCTTCATGTGAATACTTTCAAAGGGCATCCTGCGGAAGTTGCACCCCATACTTCCTTGAAACCTAACATGCATCTAGTAGGAGCGATGTTCAACATTATTTCTGAAACTCACAAAATATTTGTAAGCAAAATCAAATTCTGTCACAATAAGAATTTAAAACAAAAAAAAAATTAAAATAACCTGGATGTCACTCGAAATAAAAAAAAACGAGTTTTATAAACACAACAGTTAAAAAATATTTTCTGTTCCAAAGCTTTAGCCAAGAGAATTTAAATCGGAATATGAAACATTATTCATCATTTATAAGATCCTTAAAAAATAAACAATTTTGTAGTATTTTATTACCAATTTTAATGTATGGGAGTGAAACGTGGACATGGAAAAAGATTGAGAAGTGCCGAACAAATGCGTGCACTTAGAATAATATATGAGGTGACAATGTACGATAGAATAAAGTGATTATGGATTAGTGTGAAACCTTTACAGTGTTATGCAAACGGCAAATGAGTGAAAGGATTGGAGACTTATTGTCGCATCTTGTACCATCAGTGACCAATAGATCACGATCCTCAGTAATTAGAAATGTGAGTGTCAGTTTTTTGTAATCATGTAGAATTTTATACTTTATTTTTTACAAATGTTCATTGATATTTCATTCTAAATAAAGGTTTTGAGTCACACTTTTGGGTTTCTAATATGTTTTGAGTGGATGGTGTGCGATTAATAATGAATATGAACACGGCGAGTAAATTTTTTTTTTTTTTTTTTCTAAACGGATTTTTTGTGTGTATTTTTTTATTTTTTGATAATATTTTCAAACATGTGACTCAGCCCTGGGTCATAGCCTACAATGTGCTAGTGTATAGAATGTGTACTTCTTCAAATTATGGTTTTGTATACATCATGTTGGTGTTTACGTTTCTTACATCTTTATTTTGTATTAATGCGCTCTCTAAACTCAAAATTTTAATTTAAAAATGTATAATGTTAATGGCCGACCGAACATGGTTAAAAAAATATCAATAACCTTTCCATTATATTCCGTGGAACAGTGTTATTATTAAATTTAGTCCTCAGCTGTTTAATCCACATCGTGGGTCGAAATTGATGTTTTCCATGAAAAAATACGAACCTATATGTACGAACATTGCACTTCGTCAAAAAGGTGTTTATGTATAGGAAAAATGTGTTTTTATTTTTACAATCCTTTTTCATCGGCATTTTTTTTACCTAGATGATAATTGAAGGATCTCCTTTGCCTAGTTGGTAACATGCCTTTCTCCGAACATGGGAGTGATGGGTTTGATTCCCGTTGGTACCTATTTTTTATAAAACGTTTCTGTCTAGTTTTCACTTAAAGCCTCCTAAACATCCTCCTGGTTGGTTAAAAGAGATTGCAACATGCAATAAGCCCGTTGGATTGTACTGTACCCAGTGAAGGTGTTATATAATACGTTTATAAGAATTAACAGTGCATTTATTTGGCTCGAACTTTTTTCATCGAACAATCTTTAAGGGCAAAATAGTGAGATTGTTTGAATAACTTTTGAAACCTTATTGAACCATCTATTTAGTCAACAGTTTGAGGAAGTAAAATAAAATAAAGTAGATCTCAAGTAATTTATTTATTCATATAGTACCTCTCAATGTTTTTAATTTTAAGACACAAATATATTGAAGAATCTATCTTGAAAACAGAAGTGTTTTTTACCACATTATTCAAGCCTTCGGGTCAAGAGCCACTGGAGCATGAAAGAGTTTCGCAATTCATCACCGCTCATGTTGGCAATATTACTGCATGTGAAGAGGCAACTCCTCTTAGATTTGCGTCTAGCACCCACAATTATTATGATACACTTTTTCTCGACTGGTATCCTATTTTCGGGTACCACCAGGAATCAAACCCAAAACGCCCAGATAGAAGTCAAACGTTTTTCTAACTATCCCAATATCATATATATCGATAATTATTAGGAAATAAAAACTGCTTGGTTGACGGGGATGGTTTTTAAGCAATATATTATATCTACGAGATGTGTTTACATCAGTGTTAAATAAATAAATAAATTAACAGAGAAAAAACTTATTTCTAAGAGCCTATCTTAACGCGTCTCCCTCCTGTAAGTGATAATCTTTCTTTGTATAAATATATATTAACTAAGCAACAAAGATACTTTCTAGCTAAAATTACTCGCATGTTACTGTAAATTATAAGAATGTCGAAATATGGTATGTTCAAACAGCTTTTTTCAGATTTAGTTTCAATATGAATTTTTATGGACCAGTTGAAACCATTTCATAGATACACATTCGGCTCATTCTGTCGAGAATCAAAACATTTTGAATCCCAATCGTTACTATTATTATGCTGTTAACTAAAACCTATACTCTATACATGTGACATAATGGTCAAGCAATTAAGTTATTTTGTCATTTTGCAATTAAAAATATTTTTGCAATTCATTTTACCGCTTTTTCCTTCACGTAATCAAACAAAATAAAAATGTATGTCCATCCCACATGAACAGCTAAGATCTTTATGGTTTCTCAGAATCACAATGATATCTGTATTTGAATCATATTATAAACTTGATCATACAACTAAGGTCTAAAAATATCCGAACTGAGAAATATTGAACATAACCTTCTCAATACTCAAGGAGCTAAATGTAACGGTACGACTGTCCTAAATACGTATTCTACAGATTTTTAGGCACCCAGACGTAAGCCAGATAACCTGGGGAAACTGATGGCCATAAAAAATATGCCAGAAAGAAGAGGAAGAGGCAGAACGCCAGCAATATGGAGTAAAAGTAAGAGCGTGTATGTATAGTTATCATGCTGGTAGTGTCCATTGCAAGATCAGGTTATGTAACAGTCAAAATTTGATATATCTAACCTCAGTAGTATTAAACGAGAGCCGACAGAAGACATGAGTTTTATTCGTAAATGTTAAAAAATGTATATTGCGTGGTTATCAAGTTTTTTTTTCAAAAGAAGGGAAAAGCTTTGCAGATATAAAACGATGTTTAGATGTTGTCTTTAGAGAATATTTTCCGTCATATTCTACAGTGAAAATTTGGGTTAAAAAGTTTTACTTAGTCAGATAATCGATTGAAGTTGACCCTCGTAAAGGTTGATAAGCTTAAACACTCACTTCAAAAACAGTTTTATTTGTGTTAGAGAAGTTGTTAAAAGACGGAACGCTAAAATCAAAAGAAATAGCAGCAAGGTGTAGTCTTTTCGAAACTACAGTATTTTGAATTCTGCAAATCATCATGCCATGAATAACGTGAGCGCAATATGGGTGTCGAAAATCGACGCGTACATATTGAAAAGCGCAACCGAGAGTTAACACTGTCTTAAGTTCCATATTCGGAGCTATAGAGCTTACAACCGCTGAAGAAGGTATGAAACTCGCAATTCGTTATTGCACGTGTTGGTAATACTATCAAATTTGTACAAACATCAATTCGCACGCGTACTGACGTTTGTGCAAATTTCCGTCCATGGGAATCGTAAAATCCGTCTCCAACATCAAATTTCAAATGCGCCTATCATATTCATCTCGCATACTCATATCTTCTACATTTTTGACTATAAACAATAAAATACGGAAAACACAAGGAACCTCACCAAACGAGTGTTCGTCCCTTAGGCTGTAGTTCTGCTCATCATCAGAAGAAGGGAAAACACAAGGAACCTCACCAAACGAGTGTTCGTCCCTTAGGCTGTAGTTCTGCTCATCATCATAAGAAGGGAAAACACAAGGAACCTCACCAAACGAGTGTTCGTCCCTTAGGCTGTAGTTCTGCTCATCATCATAAGAAGGGAAAACACAAGGAACCTCACCAAACGAGTGTTCGTCCCTTAGGCTGTAGTTCTGCTCATCATCATAAGAAGGGAAAATTTCAATAATTAAGATAATCCTCAAAGAAACAATTTATATTTAAAAAACTAATGAAACTAACATTTTTTACAAAATAACATCCCAGTGAAATGGTTTAGTTGTATCCACTAAAGAATGTCAAGAAGCTTAATTCTTATTCTTATCTATTAAGCTGTAGAAAGTATTGATATTTAAAAATTAATTTAATAAAGTCATCCCGTGCGCGAGTGTGGGTTGTAAACAAATAAAAACAAATTATGCCATGAAACATCATCATTCATTTTGGAAAGATCGAATTATATCCATCCATTTCGCATAACCTAAATTTAAGCGCTGAATCAGAAATATCTGTAACTAATATGTTCATATTTTCGAGAGAATTTTTCTTGCAGAGGTAACATTTAAAAATGTTAAGTCTCATAAACTGTTAAGAATCAAATAATTGAAATGAAAATCAAAAAGAATTTTCCTGCAGTGATTAATTTAATTCGGACACGCGCACCGCACCTTATAGGTGGAGCCAAGTGACCCCAACTGCAAATATTTCCGCCTTTAGTCTACGACAGTATCTGGCCACGCTAAATTTATTGTACGCACATATCTCAACTATGCTCTCTATCTGAATAGTGCATTGACCGCCTGCATTATTTCAATTTATCTACTGATTGAGTCTTAAATTATGAATATAAATCGCTTTTTTTTTCGTTTATTTACTTTATTCTAGATCCACGTCTAAAATTTGCATACGTTTCATTCTTAGAATATATGTTACATATGTATAGTAGTGTATATTGATACATATTTTCATTTAAACATGCATATGGTATGTACGAGTATGTTAAAATAATTATGTTTGTTTATATGAAATTAATATTATTTATTTTTTAATTTTCATTATTTTGCACATAATCATAAAAGCAAATAACAAAAATACAAATATAAAACAATAAAAAACACCACACTCAAGAGCTCACACAAGCCTTTTCCAAGCAAAAGAAAAAGCTTTTCTTTTTTTTCTCTCTCTTGCATGCCCAAGTACTCAAACTCCTGTCACAATAACAACTCCGCTTCCTGTCGAAGTAAACAGTAAGGATAGAGCAGTGGCGATACATGTTTTTAACCTCCTTTACATTCATACACCTTCTCATACAGCGTGCACAATTTCTATGACTTATTACATTTCATTCTTTCAAAAGATCATTAATTGGATCCAGACATTCTTTTAAAGGCTTAATTTATTTTATAAAATTTCTGTTTACAATTTTGAAACCTAATTATTGGTAAAATATTGTAATAATTTTTAGTTTTTTTTTAAACTATGATTTTTGGCAATAAATCCAATGAAGTGTCATTTTTTATTCAATTAAATCAATTATATTATTTATAGAAACATAGCATCAAGCATAGAAAAAACAAACTCTCAAACCAATTGGGTTAAAAATGACTAAAAATTACAAAAAACTATTATGTTTTACAATAATATACATTTAACAATTTAAAATGAAGTCAGCAATGAAAACTTTGTCCTAACGACATTTATCCGAGAAACACGAAACTACTTTTCGGTCAACACTTTATTTTTTCTCATTTTACCTGATTGTGAAAATCAAGTTTCTGTTGAGAATAATAGAAAATTACAAAAGGAGAGTGTAATTTAAATAATTATCTAGTCTGAAATATATTTTAACTCCTTTCAATAAGGGATAAAATATAAATATTTTGGATGAATATGGGATTCGCTGCAATTTTTACTTCTATCCAATAACTTGATTGTCGCAGATTTACAATATATGATAAAAATGACTTCTTATGAAAAGAACGAGATTCATAACAGGTGAGTGGGTAGGGGCTACCCTTCATTTGTTTATGTTCCACAGAATGTGTCTCTCTGTTTTGCATGTCTATTGAAAGGCTGCCACGAGAAATATTCCCAAGGATTCTTAGATCAAAACAACAACTAAGGGTGGGTTGTGAAAAGAGCAAATATTTCAGTTGATTTTATATTTTATTTCACTTACGTTGTATTCAGTAAACACCATTGGGATTTTGGCTATATGCCAATCTCTTACGTTTTTAACCAGAATTATGTAGATGCCTTAAATGAAAACCGAACTGGAATTCTTTTTAAAAATCAGTGTTCCGCCGGGATTTTAACCCGCAACCCCAATCTTGGACGAAAGATGTTTTACCCCCTGGTTTTTGGTTAAAATTAAATATTTTGACAGTGTTGACATGAATTTGGTAAAGATACATAAAGTATTTAAGGTGACTAATATACAGGTGTCACTGTAAAAATCGATACTTTTGGACGCTGCTATTAATAAAAGGAATGTCTTACATAGTAATGTAATATTTTAACTATTATTAGTGCATTCCAGCTACCTTTGTATCTCTGACGTCCTATTATTTTACACATTGCAAACCCTTTTATGAGGAGTGAGACTTTAAAATGAACATATCGGTAACAAACATATGATTATCAGTAAAAAAAAATAAAGACAAGGATACCTCTTAATATAAATATTGAAGTTTTTGACCGAGGCCAAGAATATAAATGATTAATGGAATCCAGATATCAAAGGGACATGATCTTAAGAGATCAAAGTAAGAGTAGAAATGGGACATAGCTACTTCTTCAAAATGCAAGATCTATTCTACAACAAGGATTTCAATCTTAACTTATGTATGCAAATTTTGCGTTGCCACATATTTTCCATTGAAACTTATTACCACCACTACAAATAAATTAAAATCCATTGAAATGTGGTGCAATTGAAGAATGCTGAGAGTTTTATGAGTTGACAAAGACCGTAATGATGACCGTAAGGATGAATAAAGATAGACAAGTATTCACCACCATTAAAATGAGAAAGTAAGAGAACTTTGAATATGTAATACGAATAGAAAATATAAGATCCTTCCACTGATATTGCAGAAGAACACTAAAGGGTTGAAGAAATGCAGGAAGAAAACGCATTTCTTGGGAGATGAACTTAAGGGATGGTTTCATCGTGGTGCCATATTCTCGTTCAAAGCTCAAAATTCAAGATAGTCATGAAAATAACCAACATTTGAAGAAAATATGATATTTGAAGAATTGAGAACAGACAGAAAAAAGTTCAAGAAAGTGGCTCATTCATTGATTGAGTGACGATTTGCTTCGATGACCCACCTTCAACTTAACCATAATCACGTTGCCCTTTTTGGCAGAATAGTAAATTATTGGAATATGAAACGAAGAAACAGTTAAACAATATATATTTTCAAAGTTGTCTGCGTTACATCATCCAAAAAAGGCGTGGTGCTAAGTAATACAAATACAGCCATATTACTCGTATTATATAAATTGATCGGTTGCCTAAAAATGTTAGTATATTCTTTCAGAACCTTATGATCAACCCTGCCTTCCTAAGTTAATATATTTCATACAAATGTATGTTATATAATACGGTGACGATAATAATAATAAAATAACAATGTATACAGTGCTGTTTAGAGAGCATACTCCGTTGTTACGTTGGTTCGATGCTGCATTTTCCCACATAATTTACGTTCATCGACTTTTAATCGAACTATGGTATTCAAGAATCTTTGTACCATATTAAGTTGGATCTTAGGTAAAGTAAATATGTGCGCACCATATAAAACAAATAAAATAAAATGTTGGTTCATAAAATTCCGATCAAATTGTTTAGGTCAAACTATTATTTTCATTCAATATTTTATCTCTTACAACCAGTACAATATATCTTTACTCTCTCAACGTATGTTTTTCTTTAGAAAGTGTAAAAAATTGGGAAAACGTGGATGTGGCGAAAGCGATATATGTGTATCAAAATAAAAAGGGAATATTTATTATCTGCGTCTACCCTAATAAAGACTGACTATTCAATTCATTGGTTCATAACAAACTAGAAAATAACATTTTTGCATTTGGAGCCTGCAGGGGGCACCAAACTCGCTTATGGTGGAGAAGGTGCTGAAGAAATATCTGCGATAATCCCGATATGAGAGAGTTTAATGTCGACCCACGACTTTATTTCACTCAGTTTTTTATATGCTTAGATATACTTCTTTATGCGTACAAATAAATCTTCAGCTTCTGATATACGTAGTTGTTTAGCAATACTAGAAATACCAATAGGGACTGTTATCAGTCACACATCCAAGAATGGGGCTCCCAGTCACCATACCTGTTATAAGGACCTTTCCTTTTTTGAAAAGGACTGATTCGGTTAATAACATATTTCATATCACATTGTCAAAAGTAAATTTTTATCTACGACTGGGGACGTTAGAAACCGATGAACATGTTTTAATGACTGTTGAATATTGAAAACAATATTTATTTATTTTTAATTCAACACATCTGGGCTAAGCCTGAATTATGAATAAAAATAAATACTCGTAAATGTCATGACTAATTCACACTAATTCCTGATAACTTCGTTAAACATTATCATTGGTACTGCTATGACTTTTCTGTCATACATGAAACCAAATAGATAAAGCTTTACGTAACGCCTTGATTTTTCATCAGACGGAAAAATCGTAGGAAGCTTATGCCGTGATGCAAGAGGAGTGGGGGTAAAGCTCCAGCAGAGATCGTGTATAAAAGGGAGAGGTCCGCATTCCGGCCGCGCATCGTTCAGTGACCACCGAAGCAGAAAGCAGTACCATAAAACAGGTATTTAGAGATTATATTAAAAAAAAAAAAATTGCGGATTAAAGTGATTCTATATAACGATGTATTTTAAATCATAAAATATTGTTTCGGTTTAAAATGATTTAAAATCGTTTCAGGTAATAATTTTATTTTAAATTTTATCAATTTCTACAAATTTTATTTTATATTTTAAAATATTTATTTACGATAAAACTTTAAGATAAATTATTTGAAATGTTTCTAATGTTTGTCTATTTTTATTGGTATGTTTCACCAAAAAAAAATTTTTAAGAATTGAATTTTCTCGACAATTATTGTTTCATTTGCAAAAAAATATTTGGGTTCATACTATGATGTTATAAATATTTTTATTGAGGTTGATTTTTTAACATTTTCGTTAACATCTTTTATTGAAAAGAGTCTTAAATTTTTTTTTAAATCTCACTTCACTATATTTAATCAAAGCTCTATTTATTAAATTGAAATTCAAAATCTTCGGTATGTTGATCTAACATTAAAAAAACCTTAGGCATATCACATATTTTTGACATCTCCAATTTCATTTTTCATTTCACATGAAAAATGTAAGACATTATTTTGAAGCATTGACTGTGGATAAAAAATATAAAGACATATAAACGCGTGCTTTTGGATTATTTTCTTGATGTCACAATTTCAAAGAATATTTTTTAAACAAAAATAAGAATTTTGATGTTTCCGTAGATATATATTGAACAATACAAATAGTTATTAATTTAACTTGAAATTAATAAGATGTGATCAAAAAGTTAATAATAAGTTTAAATTAAAAAGTCAAGTGTAAGTTTTCATAATCAAAAACTCAAGAGTTTATTTGATTTTACCGTTTTAATACCATTGTAAAAGATAAAATTAAATAATATCCTTAATGAATTTGTAGTTTAAAATGATAAAAATCAAATGGAGATAACACAGTTTTTTTTAATATTGCTGTATTTTAAATAATTACTAAAATAGATTTATCAATTTAGTAAAATATTTGCATAAAAATCATTAATAAATTTTGTAAAACACTCTTGCTGCTCTTATAGATTGGATAAGTTTCTTCTGTTTTTTTTATTACACATTAAAATTTCAATTAATATTTTTTTTATATCGATTGACAAAAACTTAAAATAATATCATATAACACATCGATCTATGAGTCCCGGGACTAACTACTAAAACAACATTTGTTTGCCAAAATTCTTTTTTATTCATCAACATAGTCTCCTTCAAAAGCGATGTATTCATTCCAACGCTTTCCTTACTTTTCTATGCCAGCCGTGTAGAACGATTTATCTTTGGTTTCAAAATGGGCGTTAGTTTCGGCAATCATTTCTTCATTTCTTCGCCAAATCTCTTTCCCTGGAGCATCTTTTTGAGGTCTGCGAACATCCAATAGTCGCTGGGGGCCAAATCTGGAGAATATAGTGGGTGCGGAAGCAATTCGAAGTTCAACTCATGTAATTTAGCCATTGGCTTGTGACACGGTGCATTGTCCTGATGGAAAATAACTTTTTTCTTCTTCATATGGGGCCGTTTTTTTGCAATTTCTGCCTTCAAACGCTCCAATAACACTACGTAATATTCGCTATTGATGGTTTTTCCCTTTTCAAGGTGATCGATGAATATTATACCATGCGCATCCCAAAATACGGAGGCCATAACCTTCCCGGCCGACTGTTGAGTTTTTGGTCGCTTCGGACGCCTTTCACCGGCTGCTCTCCACTCAGCTGACTGCCAATTGATTCCGGAGTATAGTGGTGGATCCAAGTTTCATCCATTGTCACATACCGACGCCAAAACTCCTGTTTATTTCGCGTAAACAGTGCCAAACAGCGCTCTGAATCATCTATGCGTTGTGGTTTCTGTTCCATTGTGAGCCAAACGCGGCACCCATTTCGAAAAACGCTTTTTCATGACCAAATGTTCATGCAAAATAGTGTAAACAATACCAAATGATATCTTCAGGATGTCAGCTATCTCACGCAACTTTACTTGCGATTTTCCATCACGATTTTGAGTTTTTTTTATGTTTTATGGTGTAACAGCCTCATTTGGACGACCAGAGCGTTCAGCATCATTTGTGTCTGTACGACCGCGTTTGAAATCAGCATACCACCAACAATTGATTATTTTCAACAGAGCAGAGCCCGGATAACACTTTTCAAGCAATCGCTGAGTTTAACGGTATTTTTTCCCATTAAAAAGCAATGTTTTATCAACACACGATATTCGTTTATTCCATTGTTTTTAAAATAGCAAAAGTAGCGTCACTACAACCATTGTAACTCAATGACACAATGTCGGAATGTCATGAAAGTTTGACACGTAACTTCTAAAGGTTGGTACTAACTGAGAATGGTATGGATTTGTTATTAGAGGCGCAATCTGTTGGTTAGTCCCGGGAATTGGTGATTGATGTATTATCTTCAATTTTAATAAAGTTTTATTTTTATAAATATAAGTAGCCTTAAAACAAAGTGTTCAATGATTTTATTTTCTTTTAATATATCGCAAACATTTAATAAATAAATATGAATTCACAAGTCAAGTATTGCAAACCTACGTTCTTACATAATAATTTTTATTATTTTTACGAAATTTTAAGTTAAAATAAGTGAAAAAGATTTTAATCACACGTAAAAAATCACATTTGATGAACTAAACGTTAAACTTAATATTAATAAAAATCACATTTGATGAACTACACGATTAACTTGATATTAATAAAAAATCACATTTGATGAACTACACGTTAAACTTAATATTAATAAAAATCACATTTGATGAACTACACGTTTAACTTAATATTAATAAAAAATCACATTTGATGAACTTCACGTTAAACTTAATATGAATAAAAAATCACATTTGATGAACTACACGTTAAACTTAATATTAATAAAAATCACATTTGATGAACTACACGTTAAACTTAAAATTAATAAAAATCACATTTGATGAACTACACGTTAAACTTACTATTAATAAAAATCACATTTGATGAACTACACGTTTAACTTAATATTAATAAAAAATCACATTTGATGAACTACACGTTAAACTTAATATTAATAAAAATCACATTTGATGAACTACACGTTAAACTTAATATTAATAAAAATCACATTTGATGAACTACACGTTTAACTTAATATTAATAAAACATCACATTTGATGAACTACACGTTAAACTTAATATTAATAAAAAATCACATTTGATGAACTACACGTTAAACTTAATATTAATAAAAATCACATTTGATGAACTACACGTTTAACTTAATATTAATAAAAATCACATTTGATGAACTACACGTTAAACTTAATATTAATAAAAATCACATTTGATGAACTACACGTTAAACTTAATATTAATAAAAATCACATTTGATGAACTACACGTTTAACTTAATATTAATAAAAATTCACATTTGATGAACTACACGTTAAACTTAATATTAATAAAAATCACATTTGATGAACTACACGTTTAACTTAAT
The DNA here is from genome assembly GCA_949825065.1 of Odontocerum albicorne. Taxonomy (NCBI): domain Eukaryota; kingdom Metazoa; phylum Arthropoda; class Insecta; order Trichoptera; family Odontoceridae; genus Odontocerum; species Odontocerum albicorne. Next base: position 25,179,843 of record OX463850.1, read on the forward strand.
ATTAATAAAAAATCACATTTGATGAACTACACGTTAAACTTAATATTATTAAAAAAAACGTTAAGTCGTAATTTATCTTCATAGCCTAGAAAATTAATATATAAGATCTTTTTTCATAAGCTGAACATATTTAATATTCAACCTTTTCTGCTAATTAAATCGCTTTGTATTAATTATTGTCTTGCTAATTATATTAACGTGTCGCGTATGTGTATTAAATTAATTTCTTAGCTTTAGTATGAATAGCTGTTTATATTAAAAATAATCATCAAGATACGTGATATTGTCTTAAATGTACGAAATTTAATGTAATCAAGTTTAACCGAAATAAATTTATTTGCCATAACTGTTGGAATATAGTTTTAAATTTTTTTTTTTCGTAAGCTCTAGGAATTTAAAATTAATATTTTGTATATTAAATCTTTAAATTTAAAGTACAGTCACGCTTGATACCTTTAAAAGGGTTGTGTTAAGTTTATGAAAATATTTTTTCATTTGAATACATTTTTATTGTCTTAACATTTTTTTTAATATTTTTATTATTATAAAAAGGTGCAGTTTTGTAGTAAATTATCGAAAACATTTTTAAAAATAGTTTTCCTGAATTAACAACATCAAACGTCGATTTGATAAAATGAATTTAAAAACAATATGTAATATACAAAAAATTACAACTCAGCATTTATCTACTACATCCTGATGTTGAGACCGAGATTTCATAATGCCAATTTTATTTTGTCTTCAAATATTCTGGTCGGCAAACACATCGTATACCTGAATGTTAAGGACGAAAAGTTATAATTTAAGGTGAATTTAATACTCGAATTTTTCAATTTTATTTTATAATTTCATTTGTCTAAAAAAATCTACTCTGAATTTTATTTCAAGTAAACTAAATAAATCGCAAAAAAAATGGCTATCCCTCCGTATCGAGTATGATTTCCAGACATCCTATGGATGGAAGCGTTTGTTTATTGTGTGTAAATTGTTGTACTTCAACAAGCACACACTCTTGATAAAGCAAACCTAAAGTTCTGATAGCAATAATATCACAGTTTCAAGACGATCGGAAGATTTAATATTCTGAAACCCTTCGTTACGCAATGTTCTATATTGCACTATTTTTGTGTTGCTTAATAGCCCTGTAAGAATTTATGGTAAGTAGCACACAAACTACAGAAAAACATAAATTTAAAACGGTCTAAGAGTATGTAAAACCAGTCCGGAACTGAATTTCTTAGTAATATAACCTTGGTTTTTGAGGATTAAAATAATTCATATAATTAATAAGATTTAAAATTTTAGGGCCGTTTTACGATAAACTTTAAAAATTTAGTTCAAATAATTACAATACACCAACCTCATTTTGTCATCAACCTCACATCTTTATTTGCGGTCCACTCAATGTGACTGGAATAATTTTCTAAGAGTTATCAGATGTGCCCCATCTTTTAAGTTGAAGATAACAGATAACCCACCGCGATATACCTTGGGATTAAGCGCGATTTACTTGTACCTTAAGATTCACTCCCACTGTTATTGACGAATTGAAAATATTATACAGAAATGAATAATAAAATAAGTTGAGTGTAAGCATAGGAAGGTGGTGGTAGGGGCTATTAGATTTGGGTACTACCTGGCATACTATAATATATCTGCATATACTCTGAATATCTTTTCCTCCTAATTTTCCTTTGTTTCCATTCTTTCTTGAATGAATTCATTTCTTCTAGTTCTACCTTTATTGTTTAGACTTAGTTATTTAATTATTTCTATAATTTAATTTAACTTTTTTTCAATTCCGTCATATTCAGATTAAAACAGAATAACGTATCCAAGCTAAACTGATAGCTTGGAAGATATTGCTCAGTAAAGCAATAAACCCACGAATCGTAAATTGTTTAACCATGTACATTAAAGAAAAAATAAATTTATTTAATTTATACTGTATGCTTACAAGTTAAGCAATATTTGTCATTTCTTCTCATCATTCACAAAAGTGCAGGTCACTTCAATCAATAAACACACCAGCATGTTCTCTTTATTTGAGGTTGTCCCATATTAATAGAAAAATCAATTCGATTAATGTCGTCGTCGTTGCTTGGTTTCGTAGTCGAGAATCCCCTCGCCTTTCAAACATCAATGCAATTGGAAAGCAAAGCTGTGCTGTGGAGTTTTGTTCTCTTCATTTTTCTCCTCTTAAAGTGAGTGAGCCGTCAAATACCAGCAAACTCACCGGAAAAAAACGCTATACTGGATCCAATGGCATACCGAAGTGAGACGGTCGGAGCACACTGACATGTTTTTTTTTTTTAAGAATAGATATTACCGAAGTCATAGGTGTCATTATACTTCTGAATACTAGGTAGAAACAAATGCCAGTGTCATTCGAGGGATGAACCAAAGCGTGGGGTTCGAACCCACGACCTTCTGCACCGAAGCCTATTACGTTACCGCGCGGCCATACACCTCTCAATTAATGTTGAAGCCAAATTGAAAACAACTAAGTATTTTTTTCTTTTTGAGTCTATCAGAATGATATTACAAGTTCGTTGTTAAACTACTCGTACATTCGGATTGATCCTTGCCATGTGGCAATCATTTTCAACGAAACAGAAAATTGTTAAAATGGCTTGAAGTGAAACTCAGACTGGAGGCTTTTAAACAAAATCTGGTTTCTAATGGGAATCGAACCCGCTTGTCTTACGAATTGGCAGTTGCAGATCAATTCCCGTTAGTATCATCCATCCATAAAAGGGTTCTGGATATGTTTTCCCTTTAGACCCCTTTAACATATTTTGGTGGTAGGAAAAGATTATCATATGGCAACAAACATGTCAGGTTGTACTGTATATATACAATGATAGTTTAACACAGTACAATGTTAGATATGAGTAAGATTTTAAAATAAATTTATCAGTAGTTAATACGTGATGATTTTTATTTAATATTATTGTAATATGCACATTTTTTTCCTAAAAAATCGAAAATATTTATAAAATATCGAATCAGTGCTTTGTCATAAATGGTAATTTATCATAATTTTGGAAGTATATATTGATTTTTTATAGCGATAAAAATCGTGAAACTTGTAAAATGTCATTTACAAGTATTCAAAGATTAACTGAAGACCACAGATATATAATATTATATTACCTTCATAATATCAGTTTACAGGCATCTAACGCAGGTCTCAATTTCAAGAGTAGGCTTTACCATAGACACAAGATCTCGGCTTTTCAAAAGCTTTGAAATTACGAGGATTGCATACATATTTACATTAAATATATTTCTATTGCTTTCCCGATTTGTAATTTGAGTCACTTAATAATTGTGACGGTTAAATACGTGATACGTATCATGCAAAGTTCGAATGACGAACATTCGTAACCTTCAACCTTTTGACATTCTACGCATTTCAAATAATTTTTGAAGTCGATGTTGTATTAAGATGATAAGCATTCTTTTTCTTCAGAGTAATGAAAATGTAGAAAATATCTTGAATTTATCATCGTATTGGGAATGAAGTTGCGATGCTTTTGAATCGTTGGCTATCCAGGCTAACTTAACACTACATCAACACCGAAAAATATTTTAAACTAATAGAAAACAACACAGGAAATCTTCGAACATATTTGATTTACTTATGTTTAGGGATTTGGTGGGAGGGAACCCAGTATAATAAGAAACTGTATAAACCTGTTTATAGAGTATTAGGATTTGTGATACAAGTCTCTAAGTCATTTATGAAGAGGAGAGATTCTCAATTTTTTTTACAGTACGCTGATACGTAGCAAGTTAGAAATTCGAGCATTTGTATGAAACCTGCGGGAGATTAGTTATTATCAAATGGCAAAGAAAGTCCACAGGAAATTTTTGAGATATCTCTACTCACATGATGCGGTTTATTTCCGTGACTATCCTACAAAGTTTGCTCTGTGTATTTTGGGATACTACCTTCTAAGCGCGAGGAAGGATGGGAGGATCTGTTTTTATATCCTTAAGTTGCTGACGGAAGCAACGTCCAATCCAATTATGTTGAAATATATGGTTGATTATATGTGTATGTTACTGACAACTATTCGAGGTACATAAATATTGAACTATATAAGCTGGCAATAAGTAGAAATAACTTGCCATGCACTCTTCCTTTGTTACGAGAACTTACGAGGCCTGCCTCTATTGAAAAGGGTCTCAAATATTGATATATTCAACATTTCAGAAGTGCTTTTAAAGGAAGCAATTTGAGTTTTCTGAGTGATGGGAGTTAGTTATTTCGGTTAAACAATTATTTCTTATTTGTTCATTTTTAAATATTCTTATTGTATGTGTAACTCTTTAAGCTTTGTGTGTAATTGGATTTAACTATATATGTAAGCTTTTTTATAAGAACATTAATAATTACTGGCATATATGTATTTTTGAACTAGTTCCATTGAAGTTATCCCCTATTGCATTACTTACGTCCTGGTCTAATCGTTAGTATTCACGCAAAATTTTCGAGTGTCTAGGGATCGACTATCAACGGATTAACTTCCGGACTGTTTTTACTTTGTTCTAGACTTGTTTAATATGAGTTTATGGTTTTCTGTAACTTTGAAGGTACTTTACACCAATTCGAAGAACGTTTTTTGAAAACTTAAGAAAGCGTGTAAATCTGCCAGAAGAAAAGGCTGAGCAAACAGAAATTTGTGATTGTTTTTATGATTGAAACTCCTTGTCGTTGAACTTCGAGTTTGATCGGTCAAAACTAAGAACATGTTGAAAACAACAATTAATATTCATCAAATCCTAGATGGTCAAAGCATTGTGAACCATCATTTACATCATAATCATTTGATCAACTAATCATTTTCCATTGTATTTAGTTCATTGGATTTAATTTTTTTGACTATCTGGGTGTTGCTGAAGCTTTAAACAATATTTCATTATATTTATAGTTTATTTCTTAATTGACTTTAGTCGACAATAGTGTATTTTTCATTATTTTAATGCGTCTTTTTTGTTATCTCGGCAGTCAGTTGTTGCGTGATATTTAATTAATTTGTGTCCTTTATTTCGATTGGATTGATATTTCTATTACTTTAAAATGTTTTGTCATTAAACCTCACCCTATTGGATCAATTCGGAACAATAAATTTATTCGATGAAGACGAAATCAACCTCAAAGTTCTACTCCTCTTTTTTCGGACACATATTTCAAAGAAAGACCTTTTTCAGACACATATTCCAAATAAATACATTTTTCAGACACATATTTCAAGGAAAGACATTTTTCAGACACATATTTAAAAAAAAACGTTTTCAGATACATACGAGTATTTCAAAGAAGCAATGGAGACATCCCATTAATGGACTTTAATACAAATAGACAAATTAATTTGATTTGTAAAACACTATTTTTCCACTTAATATAACGGTATAACTATACTGGTTTCAAGGTTTACACTTCATCATCAGGAAAACACAAATACTACTTGTGTTCCCCTAATGATGAAGTAAAAACCTTGTAACCGGTCGGGTTATATCGTTATATTAAATGAAAACAGTGTTTTACTTAAAAAATTAAAACGTATTGAAAACTCCACAGTGCTAACACCATAACTATAAATAATATAAAGAAAAAGTTTGTAATTAATCCGTTCGCGACACTAGATCCAATGTACACTTTTATTATTTTATTATTAATACGTACTATTGTTAAGAAAACTTATTGGTATATTATTAATATGATACATACTATTGTTCAGACAGCTTCTTTTTTTATTATTAAAACCTACTATTGTTAAGATAACGTATTGTTTTATAATAAACACCATCTATTGTTAAGACCAATTATTGTTTTATTATAAAAATTTACTATTATTAAGACAACTTATTGTTTTATTATTAATACTTACTTTTGTTAAGACCACTTATTGTTTTATTGTTAATACTTACTGTTGTTAAGACAACTTATTGTTTCATTATTACTAACTTATTATTATATTATTAATAACCTTATATATTGCTTTAGAAACAATCCAAACCCCGTGAAGATGGCAAGGATTAACAGCAGCTTCAGCGGAGCTCTACTGACCAGAGCTATGGGTATCCTTCTCGTCGTGTGCCTGGCTGAATGTGCAGCTGGTGAGTATTGTTTCCATTGAAATAGTACCTTTCACATTTTCCATTTTCAGCACCAGCACCATACTCATTTTTTTTTATACTTTTTCAATTTGATAGTTTGTTAAGTTCTTTTATTTTGTTTTTTATTGTCTTATTTTTATTTTTTGAGGAACAAAAATCTGCTATTTAGTCTAAATAGAATATAAAAATCCCTCACTAGTTTGCACTTTAACTCAATATTTAAGCACCTCTAAATATTTGTTTAATCCTTATTTTTTTTAATTAATAACACATATCCTGTAATCATAAAAAAAATCGTCAGCAATGCTGTGGGAATACATTTTAAATAATAAAACTAACACTTTGTTATTCGAAACTTTAAATTTCTGTGGTCTAGCCGGTCACAAGATTGATTTCGCTATCGGCAATACGAATAATGGAACCATTTTCAATTAAGTGCATTTGTTTCCCTGATAATGAATGTAATATTGATCGAAACCGGTAGGATAACAAAATAAACCTTTAGTCGAATAAAACGATGCTCGTTAAGTACTCCACGTGTTCGACGTATTTTATTTTATTTATTTGCAAAAAAATACGTTTAAATTTGTTTACTGCAAAGCGCACAATATGGCGCGTTTATTATTAAAACCATATCTTCCAATCAACCAATCAGTTGTTTTTCAAAGCTATTGAGTAAAAGGTAAAAGTTTTACATAATTGTTATATTAAGAAAAAAACTAATACAAAAACAAAATTATAAGAAATAATATAACACAACAAAAAGATCGGGAGAATATAAATTCAATAATTATAAAAAATCATCTAGAACATAATAATGGCAAAAAGGTAATAAATAGGTAAAGAATACAGAATAAATATTATGAAAAAATCTTTTTCACTGGTGGGTTTATTGCTATGTGGCAATCGTTTCCAACTAAACAGAAAAGGGCCTTTACTGAAAACCAGACAAGATCCGTTTAAAAAACGGACATCTGAGGGAATCGAATGTGCAACTCCCAAGTTGGAAAACAGCCGACTTACCAACTAAACCAACTTAACTGTTTGATATGACTAAGAAATTTTAAAAGAAGAAACAAATTTTATATCGAAGGCTTTAGTTTTAACTTTGTGGAAATTCATATAAGAATATTTAACAATAAATTAATGTGTTATTACATTGATTCCCACTACACGTGTTTCTACCTCCTATCCCGAGGCTCTTTTTAGACGGAATTCTGCCTAAAGACATATTGAAGGTAGCAGCACGTGTAATAGAGCTAATGTTTAAAGTAAATTAACGAATATTTTTTTATTAAATATTCTAAAAAAATAATATTTTACTGATTGTCAAATGCCATATTTAAATTATTAATGAAAAGAACTTAAAATTCTGGATTGACGTAACTGGTGTTTTCAAGTAAATATTATCAACAACCAGTGTAAGCGTTTTGGCATTTTTTGTACGTCTCTAGTAATATACAGGTTGATGCCTAGTTTACTGAGTCCCAGACGCATGACGGACGACTCACCCAGATCGATATATTTGAATAATAATACTTTGAAATTCTTCATATTTTTTATGCACTTTTTATACAAGATTTTATTGTTTTTTATTTAAAGATTTTGCATTAACTAATTTATGCCAGAAATCTGACGATATAGTAAACTAAAATGAATTATTTAGTTGAAAAGTGCTTTTGTAGGTTAAGCTTTTTTTTATCGAAGTAAGTATAAGGTATAGGTTATAAAATTGTCAAGATTAAATAAAGTAGAAGATTTTTGCTCTTATAATCTGAAAAACAATGCTCAATTTCAAAGAACTGTACTGATCTTGGACTTGGTACTGTAAGATCGTTTTTATAACATATTTAAGAGTTGATGTCAAACAACTTGGAACGCATCTGCCTCATATGGCAAAGACTTAAAACCAACTAAAAATATACTCAATAGGTCTGAGTGTAAAAAAATATTGAGGTTTTTTTACTTTTTTTGTCACAAAAGAAAATCTAATTTGAAATCCCTAGGTGGGACAGTCGATCACTTGTATGAATAGTTTTGTTGGTAAAAAAAAACAACCAGCATTACAATGACAAATAAATTTAATACTTATAAAACCAAAAAAAAAAACAATACTTTTGGTACAAAAAATTCCATTCAAATAATCCAATAAAAATAGAAAATTGTAGAAGTAATTAATATTGTGGCCTGAAAGCTTACCGTACTAAAAGTGATGAAAATGAGTATTTATTTAATTTATATACTCGATTAAAATATTTTCATCGTTTATTGTTCTAATAAGAATGAAGCATTGAAAGAACGCTACTGAAAATACCAGAGAGGAAAAATTTAATATTGCAGTGGCGTAGAATGAAATTTATTATGTAACCTCTGATTTAAGAAGGGACTTCAAACCATTGGGTTATGGTTTATACCAGGGATGGCGAACCTATGGCACGCGTGCCACAGGTGGCACGCGAGACGATTTTGCGTGGCACGCGAATGAGGAGAAAAAATAAAAGTGTATAAGAAAAAATAAAAAAAATTATAGAAATAGTATTAAAAAAAAATTTAAATAGCGACGTGTATTTTCTTCGTTCATAAATAATTTCAGAAACGAAGGATATGACGACATTCATGCATAAATAAATCGCATTGTTTAATGCTTCCCGCGCGGTGCTAGTCCCTTGAGGTGTATTTTTTTTTGTAATGAACTTCGCTCCCGGCACGAGCCGTTCTGAAGTGTTTGATTTATCCACGACATACGTCGCACTGCGCGCTCTCGATGCGCATTAGATCATCAGCTCTCCTGTGGTTTAGGTGTATAATTGCTACTCTTGTGGATGAATATGATTTATCGACAATTTAAATTCGACGATTTGATGTTTCAGTGACAGAATAACTTTTTACCTGATCGGAGCAGTTTTGTTATCAATTTGTGCTATAAAAACAATCTAATTAATACAAAAACAAACTGTTTATTGGCACCCACAAAGATGGCTGTACCATATAAGAAACAAAAACTTGGTGAAGCCAGCAGTAAAAATTCTGGCAGACAATTTCAAAATTGGTGGACTGAAATGTACGGTGTAATTGAAAGAAGTGACAAAGCAATATGTGTTATATGTTCTGTGTCAGTGGTATCTAGAACATCATCTGTAAAAAGACACTATGAAACAATTCATAAGGAACTTCTTGGCAAAAGCAGAGATGAACAAAAAGAATATATTTTAAGAGCAATCAAAAACAAAAATCTACAATCGAGTGCTTTAAATAAGTTTGTTAATAGTAATTCAAATTATGTTGCTGCTAGCTTTGAAATAGCCAAAATAATTGCCAAAAATGGAAAACCATTCAGCGATGGAGACTACATCAATAATGCATTTTTAGAATGCGCACCATTTCTTTTTGAGGATTTTGGAAATAAAGAAAAAATATTCGAACGAATAAAAGAATTGCCTATCGCTCGAAATACAATAAAAGACAGAATCTTGAAGATGGGTAAAAATGTAACATATCAACAAAAAACAGATATAAAATTATGTGATTGGGTTTCTATTTGTCTTGATGAAAGCACTGATGTCACTCTCTCGGCTCGATTAGCTATTTTTGTTCGATATTTTGTTGGCAATAAAATAATGGAAGAATTAATAAGTTTGGTATCTTTACCAGAAACTACTAAAGGCACAGATGTTTGCAAAGCAGTTGTAGAGGCTCTTTCTAGACCAGAAATAAATTTGTCGAAAATCGTTTCAGTAAGTACAGATGGTGCACCCAGTATGATTGGCCAAACAGCAGGATTCGTCAATTTATTTACAAAGTTTGTTGACCATCCACTGTTAGCATTTCATTGTATAATACACCAGGAAGCGCTGTGTGCAAAGGATGGTCTTAAATCTTTTGAAGATGTGATGAAACTTGTGACTAAGATAGTCAATTATATTGCTGCGCATCCTTTATGCAAAAGAAAATTTGAATCATTATTAAATGAGGTCAATTCGATGTATAATGGATTAACGATGTATAATAACGTTCGTTGGCTTAGTCGCGGCAAAGTACTTCAGCGTTTCGTCGAGTGCTTTGATGAAATTTATATGTTTTTAAGTAACCAGAAAATAATTCAGTATGAAGAATTATCAGATGTTGAGTGGATTTTGAGATTGATGTTCTTTACTGATTTTTGCTCCCATTTGAATGATCTAAATATAAAATGACAAGGCCGTGGCAAAATAATAACTGTTATGTTTGATAATATAAAAGCATTTGAAGCTAAGTTACAAATATTTAAGCGTGATATAATGACCAGAAATTTTAAGTACTTTCCCAACCTAAAAAAATACTCGTACATGATGGATCTGGAAATCCATGAAAAGCCAGACGTAGGAAAATTAATAGAATCATTTGAAAATGCTTTAGACGCAACAATAGAACAATTTTCAAGAAGGTTTGTTCAGTTTCGACAACTTGAAGAAACTACAAAATTTATTACCCATCCAGACACATATAAGTATCAACAATTAAACTTAACAATGTTTGAATACATGGAATTAGATGATTTTGAAATGGAATTGGTAGATTTTCAGTCGAGTTCGATATGGACACAAAAATTTAAAGACTTAAGAATTGTTTTGGAAGAAATTGAGCGAGATCGATTCGTTGGACCAGTCCAGAGGAATGCCGAAAATGAAGTACTTACAACTTGGCAATCCATCCCGGAAACTTTTTCTTGTCTTAAAAAAATAGCAATGGGCATATTAACAATTTTTTCGTCGACGTATTCCTGTGAATCATTATTTTCTTCAATGAACTTTATTAAATCAGACATAAGAAGTAGACTTACAGACGAAAGTACTACTGCTTGTATTTTATTAAAAGCTACCAGCTATGAACCCGATATAAAATATTTGCATGGCATCTAGCATCCAACAACAAAAATCTCACTAATAAGTTTTGAGGTTCACAATTTTTTTCAAGTCTATTTTTTTTATTTATTTCTCTTAGTTCGCCATTAATAAGTACTTAATTATTTTCCTCGGTGTATTAATTTTTGTTTTTATTAAAAATCTGAAGTTACACAAACATTTGATGCATTTTTATTTCCATGGCATGTGGCACGCGACATATTATTTTATTGAAAAAAAATAATTTTTGGCACTCAGTCTCAAAAAGGTTCGCCATCCCTGGTTTATACTATACTTGATTATAAATTGTAGGCTACAGAAAGGCTTGTGTCATCAAAAAAAAATTTTAGTTTAATAAAAAAATCAGCAATATTTTTTATTAAATTTTCTTCTCAGTTATTTTGATTTTGATTGTTGCAATACCAATAAATTACTCCTTCGATTATTATCCTACAGTTAACATTCTACATTTACTGCGCGTCTTCTACTAGTAGTAATATAAGCCTAATCATTTTTATACAGCATACACTTTTGTCACCTCAAGGTGTGACACTGTTTTTTTTAATTATAAATACAATTAACCCTTGAAGAGAACATTTTAAGTAAACATTATATTGTATTACACTCTCGTTATATATAGTACAATCTGGCGGGCAAATTGCCATATGGCACTCTCTTCCAACCAATTGGAAAGATTTAGAGACCAAGATAAAGAGGCCTTTAGTAAAAACCAGACTGGAATTCTTTTTTTTATTTTTAAATATGGGTTCAAGCGGGATTTGAACTCGCAACCTCCAGGTTCGGAGACAGGCGTCTTATCAACTAGGCCACGGAGGTCGTGGTCAATGAAATATTAAAATAGTAATATTTATGAAATATTTAAATAAAGTTTTTCAACTTTGGGTATTTTACAGTGACGCTATCATAGAGGATCATTTGGTCGGCGGCTGGTCTAACGACTAGTATTTATACTATACAAAGGAACCAGGCGCCCCAAGTCTATTCCTCTCGGGTTCACTTCCGGGTGTTACACTAAGACCGTTTAACATATGTTTTTATGTTTTTCTACAGCTTATATGCTGCTTATTATAAATTCCTATTGTGCTACTAAGCAACGCAAACGTGGCGCTATAAAAATACTCTACCTAACGAAAAGCTGCAGTTGATTAAACCTGCCGATCGTAAGGAACTTGAATATCCTTACTATCGGAACTTTGGGTTTGATCCGTTAAGAATATGTGTTTGTTAAAGTGCAACAGTTTACAAACTTAAAACCAAAATGCACACAAGCATCTTTCATCTACAAGATGGTTGACAATCATACTCGATCACGAGAGATTGCCTTTTGTATCATGGAGGACTCAGATGTACCCCAATTATCATATTTGTATAGGTACATATTAATATTCGAATTTTCAAGTTCTTCATATTAAAATTAACACTTAAATATTCTGTTAGAATATTTTTCAAATTTATATCATTGTGTTCTCCAGTTAGAACTTTTCATTCCTGATGTTGATATAAACGCTATTAAATACAACTGTGTCATACAAACATTGAATCAATTACGATTTTATTTCTATAAATATATTTTTAAAAATAAACTCAATCTGTAAATTGGATGTTGTCCTTGTCCAAATAAATAACTCTTCTCTTCCTCGTCATCTTGTTCAGATCAACTTCAGATATCTTTTGAGAAAGATATGAAAAAATAATCAAAGAAGATATTATCGTACCGCGACCCTCAAAATGAAATCTTTACTAAATTTTTTATTTATTTTTAGAGCCGAAACTTTGAGAAAATTTGAATACTGAGAAATCAAAGAGAATACACTGTTTTCAGTTACACTTGAATAAAGTATTTTTATAAAATAAGATACTACATCAAATAATATTCTTTGAAAGGTTGATTTCAAGGCGAAATACTTGACATGTGCGTTGGGTTGTGTTTCCAGATAGAAGACGCAGAGATGTAGGTAGACTTTTGGAACCCTTGGCAAATAATTTTTGATTTCGCGCCTTTTTTGCCAGTGAATTTCAACATTCACCATTTTTCTATTTTGTACAAGTATTAAACCTTAGAATTCACAATCTTAATGGTGCCGGGGTAGCCGTTGGCGCCTTGCCTAGCTATTAATCTCCTACTTATCATTAAATCATGCCAGTGCCTAGCTATTAATCTCCTACTTATCATTAAATCAATCACTTAAAAAAATATTGTGGAATACAAATAAATAAAGTTTACAAAAATGTATATCTTATCTAAACCAAAATCTACTTGCAATCTATGCAAGTGGTGCCTCAAATTTATTTTGGATAGCAAAAAAAAATCTATTTTTATGATCTTTGCGATATAACAAATTATTTGTGATGATATTTGGTTCTCTCTGTTTTAATTACTAAACCTTCTTACATACTTCACTTTCATCAACGGTATACAATGCACCTTAGAAAATTATTTAAAAAAAATAGTGAGTGCTTCATTTATTACAAAGAAAAATTATCTCATTAATAAGAAAAACAATTTATTACAATTCAATAAAACAAAATAAAGAGACACAATAAAAAAATATATAAGTAAGCAAGTACACAAGTCAAAATAATTTAAAATATATAAAAATTCAATAATGTACACAGTTGATTAAACGATATGGAACCGTCTCAAATTGAATATATGTTAAGGCCGACACTCCTCCTCCAATGGTCAAACTGCTTCTGCAGAGGTTTTGCCTGCATGATGATTCTGTTAACACCCCCAATCGTGCCCCTTTTGTTTCCAAAATCACTGAACTCCCTACCCCTGTAGATCTATAATATCACGGTTTTCCAATAGTCCTGGGCTGACCAAGCAGTCTAGTTTCTCAAGTTTTAGGCTCGAATTTAATATCCATCTTGTACATGAATTTCTAACGTTAAAACTTCGTAAATTGTATTTAACATATAATCAGACTTCATTCGCTCCGAACTTTAAAGGGGAGGTAATTAAACTAAATAACTCCCTTATTTAAGGAAGTGACGATAAATTGGTACAAATATTGATTTCTTTAATATATATTTTTTAAGATTTAGAATTTAGTGTTAAGATCAAACTATGAATTCAAGATTAAGACTCAAACATGTGTTGATCGTGAAAAAAAGTAGATTTTTATATTAACATAACACAGATATTTTTACTGATACTGTCCGCATCAAAGAGCGGTATTCTTGCATGTTTTCGTGAATTTATTAAAAAAAATAGTAACGATTTGATGAATGTATTTTTTTTACTGTTAAATCTTTTATATATATATATATATATATATATATATATATATATATATATATATATATATATATATATATATATATATATATATATATATATATATATATATATATATATATATATATATATATATATATATATATATATATATATATATATATATATATATATATATATATATATATATATATATATATATATATATATATATATATATATATATATATATATATATATATATATATATATATATATATATATATATATATATATATATATATATATATATATATATATATATATATATATATATATATATATATATATATATATATATATATATATATATATATAATATATATATATATATATATATATATATATATATATATATATATATATATATATATATATATATATATATATATATATATATATATATATATATATATATATATATATATATATATATATATATATATATATATATATATATATATATATATATATATATATATATATATATATATATATATATATATATATATATATATATATATATATATATATATATATAACAACCTAGTGTATTTATTGTTGTTTGGAAATCTCTTCTAACTAATCAGAGAGGTATTAAACATGCCTTACCTGACGGGAACCATTTTAAAAAATCTGGACACCAATGTGATTCGAACCTGCTTGAAAGACAGGCGTCCTGCTTCTGTTTTTATTACTTCTTTAACTTCGTGTTCTACTTCAATTTCCTCATTTCAACAAATCATATGTTGTCAAATAGCATTTTTAACTTTAATACATACACGTAATAAACCAGAACCGTTTGAAAGACTCCACAATGTTTTCTTGAAAATGACAAACCTATGAAAATAACTTAAACTACCCCAATTTACATGTGAAATAACGAGATAAAGTTTGCGTTGCGAAGACGTGTACAAGCGACCATCTTTTCCATCTCTGATTTATTAAAAGGACTATATAAAGTTTTCGATGACCCTTTTTCTTATTGATAACTTGAGAATAAGCTCTCTAAACGGTGATTTTTAAATTGCCCTTTTATTATCATTATGTCCCTATATCGCATTTGGACTGCTTCAAAAAGTTTTTACTGTTGTCGTTTTAGTGTTCAAAGCCTTACATTTATCGAAAAATACAAAATTTGTCACCTGATGTCAAAAAATATATTTACGATCTTAAATACTTGATAATCTTTATAATTTATTTTATTCGCTAAACAAAATTTGTTGCTAAATTAAGAATCATTCGAAAATGGGTTATAAATATATTTAACATTTAAATAATATTTTAAACTAGATTTAAATAAAACTAAATCAGCATATGAGAAATGTTTGACTTCTACTTATCAAATACATGTATATTGCAAAAACTTGTATTAATGATTAGTTTCCTTTCTAAAAATGGAGTACGTTAATAACCATAATTATAACATCTGTACAAAATTAACACAACATGATAAATAACAATTAAATAAAACTGTGGAGATGCCAATTGTCTATTATACTCGTAGATGCTAGATCCTATTATTTTACAGTTTTATTGTATACAGTATAATCTGGTAGGTTGGTTGTCATGTAACAATATCTTTCAACCAACGAACAATATGTTAAAGAGGCCTGAAGGGAAAACTAGAATATAATAATACGACGACATTGAAAAAAATTGGGTGCCAACGGGGATTGAATACGGATTCGAAGACAGATACCTCAAAAACTAGGCCATAGTTATACTAGTATAATAATAAATTCAATAAATCCATTTTGTCTTTAAATGGAAAAAAAACATACATTACAAATGTGTCAGTAGTAGCGTTAATAAATAGCAAAAAAACATAGGTTCGTAGATCCATTTATTAAATATTGGTACCGACACATTAACGTTTTTCATAACCTAAAAATTCATACCTTATACTTTTCAAATATTTTAATTTCTAAAATATAACTTATTTTTATTTTTATTCATTATTTCTCTGAAATAAAACACATTCATTAAATCACATAATTCATTCATTATTTTCAAGTACGTAATGTAATCATTGTATTTTAACATACAGATAATAAACCAGATGAAACTTTTCCTTTCACTATTAAATTATACATGTCAAAAAACATATCCATAAAAATTCTTTGCCAAAAATATAAACTTTGAATAAATTATTTAAGTGTCTTGATAATATTTGTTTTTTCCAATTTAAAATAAATATTTAATTTATAACCCAATTTGATAAAAAAAGATGCTATCATGCTGGCGTTCTGGCATTCAGTAAACATTTTATTTCTGGTTCGAGTCCAGCACTACCACCCCTAGATACGATGCAAAAGTTCTATCCAATCTTGCATAAATTTACCAATGAGGACATCAGAAAATACTTAACCACAAACTGTCAAATCGTTCAGTTTACTGTGTTAAATTTAATTTTCAATAAATGTAAGTCATTGTACATGTTTGTCATTTTTTATTCGCTTTTTGGTCTGAACTTTTTTGAAAGTGTTGATTTTTTTTGTTTTCTAAAATAATAAAGATTTTTTACTCTCTTTAACAACGTTTTGTATAACAATTTCTGGATCTTTTGGTATTTTCCACGTATCGTGACAATACAATACTCTGTAAACAATAAAGTTTACCCTATAGATAAAAAAAATGTTAACCAAAAATGAACTTTTGTTTGTTACGAGAGCGTTTTACGACTTGAGACGATTATAGGAAAAAAATGTATTCATGCAATGATTTCACTGAAATATTGAATAATTAGGGTTAGTTTTCGTACCATCTAAAGTATTTATAAACAATCTCAATAAATACAAAGATACATTGTATCTTGTCTTATGCACTTTACCCCCAGAGAGAAAAAATATATTTGGCTTTGAATATGGATCATAAGCATATCTATGACTTTTGATTTATTTTTACCCCAACATAAAAATACACACATTAAAATATTTATTTCCATAATTTTAGCACTAACATGCATTATAATTATTGTTTTACTCTCAAACACGGGCACAGGAGTAGACCTGAGAAATAGTGGCTCTACCATAGACAAAGGAAGAATCAGATTAGACGAAAGAACTTGTGAGTATATGTATACATCTCATATGTAAACAAGCCATATTGTTATTCATCATTTATCTTTTTATTCATCTTCATTTGTCTATGACTAATTTTAGCATTTAATTTAAAGTATTGGTAATTATTTTTGATAGAAATGATAATTGAATTTAAATGTACTTTTGGATGAAAGCTGTAAAAATTGAAAACAAGTATTTTGTCAGTACGCTATTAACAACAAACAGTTCTATGTTTGTATTATAATAAAAGTATTTTTTCGTAAGACTCATACAGTCACATTGTGTATATTGCAGGTTTTTTTTTATTTTATCACATGATTTAAAATATATGTTTTGATTGTAAGATATAAAACTTCTTTTCATTTACAGTTTATTTTCCTAAATATATATTTTATGTTCTTATGATTGATACATTAGACTCTTATTAATTTTGTTACTAGCCATGGAAAAACATTTGTAGATACGTACTATATTTCACGATGGGTCGATATTTATGTTTACTATTTTATCAACTAATGCTATTTAAAAAATATATATTGTATATTATACATGATTTAATGATATAACTAGATACTTAAATCATTAAATACAAGGACTTAATCCATTGTATATTTTTTAATAATAAAAATATTTTACGCTTAAATTCATTGATTTTTAGAGCTTACGATAAGGGTGGGCCATGAAATTGTTGATGTAAACGAAGTAATACAAAATTGTTCTAAATACTCAAATATCCTAATGGTTTACATAAATTTAACAGTGTTTGATAAAAATAAATTACAATTTCATGTCTTTTGGTGACTTTAAAAAACATAAGCTTTGAAAAAGTTCTTCCGTAGTCCTAAGTAAACCCTTCCTGCATTGTGAATATTTTAACGGAATTATGACATTAAACCGGAAAATCTTTGTTGAAGAAAAGAAAAATGCTTGTGCAATGAGAATATCACTCTGAAATTACCCCTGGGATTCAAACCACTGTAGCTTGACTAGAAAACCAGATATTTCATTAATGAGTCTTAAAAAGAATCTCCTAATATTTATTTTTCTTATTTGAATAATTAATTATTAATGCACATGGTGATTACAATAAAATAATGTATGCATATGGTAATTACAATAAAATAATTAATGCATGTGGTAATTACCATAAAATAATTAATGCATATGGCAATTACAATAAAATATTTAATGCATATGGTAATTACAATAAAACACCGAGAATGAAACTGTTGGTAAAATAAGAAGACTTTGATCATTAGAAAATATATAAATCGCGAATATTTATAATTGTGGGTTTTGTATTTAATTTTTTTCATGCAAAATTTTATGTGAACAGGCGTTTTCAGCACTGAACGTGTAAACGCTTTTGTTATTCATTCTTCTAGTTTCCCAATGTTGAACTGATATTTAGATTTTACAATACTTAGAGTATCATAACACTTGAGGATTTTTTTGGAAAGTCTTATCAAAATCCATAATTGTATATGAGACAACAGACATACACTTTACTACTCCTACGTGAAACTATCGTACATCGGAAGATTTTTAATGGTTTCTGTATAGTTTGTATTTCCTTGGTAAGTTTTCTACAGTTTTCTCACCAAATATGTTTTATTTCTGATTAAATGCAGATGCGGGAAAACCTAACCTAACAACTGCAGCCACCACTTTCCTAACCTTACACCAACTTACATATTTGTATATTTGTCATGTTGTGTTTTTGGTCTGTCAATAATAGTGGGTTTGAGAACCCAAGTTCAAGCGCCTTTGAGAAGAGTCTGCTCTTTAAACGGCGCTATATAAATTGCTATTTTATTATTACTTATATTTTTGTAGTGCAGTTAGACAAACACACATCACTTCATTGGTGTTAGAGATCACGGAATTCTAAAGTCAATATCACTATCGCCTTTCAAGTTATTCCACCTTATACCGTTATTCTTCAGTAATCAAAACGTCCACTTGCTGCATCCTGTCCATCTATCTTAGGTAATGGTGTCCTGGAGTATTTTTCGAATTAGTAAAGTTTCCATGGCGGTCTTATAGCTCTTGTGCATTGCTTGTCTTCTCTAGTTTTCTTGTTTAATATTTATAATTATTTTTTTCAGCGTCGATTATATATAATATGCATCCATTTGCGTTCTTATGAACTTGCCATCTTCGTTTCATTAGCACCAGTCCGAATATTTTACGCAGAGTTTTGTCTTCATTCATTAATAATAATCAACAAAAAACATTGACGCCCTCCGTGGCCTTGGTGATAAGACGCTGGTCTTCTCCCTGGGGTTTCGGGTTCAATACCCTTGATACAAAAAAAAAGAATATATAAAAAGGGATACCAGTCTGGCTCAAGAATTTACCTGTATACAATACTTGCGTGCGCTAGGTGTGTGTGAAGGTTGTTGCCTATCCACGTACGGTAGTATTTCCAACACGTACAATTTTGAACTGGGAGTAGTCTGCTCTAGTGGTTACTAACCCGTAGGCTCGAAAGACAGTTTTGCGTCGCAGCCAGGCTATTAAATATGTCAAACATAATCAATTCGGGTATATCATGGACATTCTTTTTCAACCATTTGACATCCTAAAAATAAAAATTGAGACTCCGCGACCCCCCTTTAAATACTTAATATATTTGAAATGAAAATCAAACGCACCCAAAACATTGATTAATTTATTTTTTCAAAAACAAAATTTCCTTCAGTAGACCAGTAACTTTATTACGTTTTCTTTCTACGTTTGTTATGATAACATTAGTTACGCTACTTACTATACACTATCACTAGCTATGTAATAAAGGGTCTTTCAAATTGAGCGGTTTAATTCTTGGATAAAACACAGATGGCGTCGCGAACTTACCTGGGGCTTGTAACATTTGAGAAGTGTAATGTATGATATTTATAAAAATGGAGTCGTGTACAATACGACGGCGCGTTCAAAAAGTTGAATTATTTTATGTATTGTAATCTCCGGAAACGGTGATATTAATTGGCCACCATGATCATGTGATCTGACACCGTTGGACTATGTTCTTTGGGGTTACGTGAAAAGCCCCCCTATCCCCCCCAATCAATTCCTGAGCTGAAGGACGAAATCATTTGCGTTATTGGTGAGTAAGAACCGCAATTATGCAAAAATGTTATGGAAAATTTTGACAAAAGAGTGGACATCTGTGGAGCTGCAAGAGGTAGACATTTGGCTAATATTGTTTTTTATATTTAAATGTTATACATTATACTTCAATGACCAATAAAAAGTTTTTTTTAAATCAAAGCAAATTCTGTGTTATATTCAAGAATTAAAAAAAAAAATATTGAAAAAACCGCTCAATTTGGAAGACCCTTTATAATAGATATACAAAGGTAACAATTGGAGAAAACTATGCATGGCATTTACTTTAGACTATATTTTTTGAAAATGAATATGTTCGTTTTTCTCAGAGATTGCGTAATGTTCCTTTTGTACAAGTTAGTTTTTTTTTCATTTTTGTGACCCTCCTGATATTTCACCACAATCTCACTAGGGGGCGTGACTCACAGGTTGAGAAACTAGGAGTACTATGTGAATAAGTTAACAAAATGCGTTCCACGGGTAAATTGCAATCCCAGTTGCTTTATAATTCTGAAATTAAGTTCAATTAACGTTAAATATTTAAAATATCTTTGACATTTCAATATACATTGTAAATTAAGAATTCTGTATAAAAAACGACCTATGTTTATATAAAATGGAATTTTCATGTAATTGCAAAAGTTTGTAGCCATTCTAAATATATTTTCAATCACAAATACCACAGCTGTCAGCATCACGAGGCTTCCAAATACTTTGTTGCGAACATGTTTTACGAACAATAGCAATGTGACTTTTTTACCTTTTTTAAAAAGAAGTTTATGATGCATTGTAAGCAATTAAATTTTACTAAGCACAGACTGACTTGTTGGATTCTTAATGTGTAACTTTCGCAGGTGTAAGTCAGCTCTCTCAGAACAGGCAATGCGCCTAGTGAGACTGCTGATATAGGACATTTATCTTGTATAACAAGTTAGAATTATGTCAATATTTAAATAAATAAATAAACTTATACGTGTTTAAAAATACAAATAACACGAATATGTTATATTATTGGTAAATTACCAGCTCTGTGATCTAATTGATAGGATGCCTGTTTTGCAGGCCATGGTTATGGGGTAATTTTGGTAAATTACCAGCTCTGTGATCTAATTGATAGGATGCCTGTTTTGCAGGCCATGGTTATGGGTTAATATTGGTAAATTACCAGCTCTGTGATCTAATTGATAAGATGCCTGTTTTGCGGGTCATGGTTATGGGTTAATATTGGTAAATTACCAGCTCTGTGATCTAATTGATAAGATGCCTGTTTTGCAGGCCATGGTTATGGGTTAACATTCCCGGTGATGTGCAATTATTTACAAAAAAATAACCAATCTGTTATTTTCCTTTAGAATCTCTGGTTGGTAGAAAAAGATTGTCACATGTCAATAAACCCTCCGTGTTTTACTTTATTCAGCAAAAGTGTTATACAATACTTTTATACTAGTGTTTTGGGTTTATTTTCATTGGATAGAAAATATGTATTAATTTTGTAATTATATTACATAAAAACAGTAGATCAGCAAAACGTCGGATCAAATAAAAAAAATTAGATGAAATATTTAAAATCTTGATTTTTGTACAGAACTTTATAACGAGTTCGACAATGTACTAAAATTTCCTTCCTTCCATACAAACTGGCCGCATTGAAAGATAAATAGTTAAACATTATTTACAAAAAATTTTTTTTTTTTACAAATTTGTTTTGGTCTTGATGGTTCCTTGTTTTTGTTAATTTACATGTATTTATTTTTAAACTACCAATATTATTATGTCGTAATTATGTTAATAATTAGAAAATTCATTCATCCTGTTGTGTAGCTCATAATACCAAGAAACGTCACGTTCATAATAAATAAAGATGTTTTCAATCCTCTAGTATAGATCGCGCTGAATTAGAACTTTTAATTTTGTCTTTGATAAAAGTGTAGGCACTGAGGGGAACTAACTGTTTTAAATATAAATATTTAAGCAAATGATATTGATGTTTTTTTATCGTGACTTAAAGATGTTGGTATTTACCTTATCCCAACGTGACTTCCATGATATCCTCTGACGACTCTCTTCCATTCATCCTTGCACTTCGTGGCTCGATGAGCAGTTAAGGGTAGTCCAGTTGTATCTCTCACTTGGTCAGTTCAACAAATTGAGATTCTTCTTCTTGTGCGTCGTCCTTCCACGCCTTCAGTAACCACAAACCTATACAAACTGTATCCTTGGCCACGGGCAATGTACCCTAAAAAACATAGGACTCGTGAAAGGCATATTCTCGACAAGCCTTGCTGTCCATGAAATTCGTAACATTCTTCTCCAGTACCACATTTCAAATGCATCTATTCTACGTCTCTCGCTTGCTCTCGCTTGCAGCCTTTTATTAGAAAATATATGAAGACAAATTTTATAATGTCTTGTTATCATTATCAGATCTATAACCTGTATTTATATATGGAGGTTGCACGTTCGAATCCTGTTAGTACCTATTTCATTTATGATAATTGTTATTTAATTAATAAACTTAATCCGAGGTTTTGGTACAAACTAAAATTAGCTATCCAACAAGACTGTTGAATTAAATATACCTCTAACGTATTTTGCAATGTAGTCCATACAAATTCATAGAATGCCACATATGAAGCTTAAGATTTTTCATCTCCCATGAAAAGCATCATCAACGAATAAATAAGGTCGCGTATATTCATTCTCGTAGAAAATCCAGGAATTCAAAACGACGATTTACGAAGTTATTCAAAAAAAATTCTTATGATTTCGTCTGTGATATTGTGTTTCATGGTTGATGAGAATATGGAAATATCATTAATAAATAAAAATAAATTATTCTCACAATAAAATTTATTTCTTCTTTTTATTAATTCAGCTGATATTAAGCTTACCGTTGTTTTGTATGTTCAAGTCAATTTGTAATTAAGTCAATGATGTTTATAAAAAAAAAACGTCATAATTTATCAAATTCAATTTTTTTTCGTGCTTACTTTTTATAGGTAGAATAGACTTTACTTTCCATCATAATACGTTTTCTATTGAAAAAAAATAACACAATACAAAACGAAGTCTGTTGATATTTTTTTTTTTATTAAATATTTCCTGTCATGTAGCTCATGACTAAGCATCGCGACTCCCATGACAGGAATTATCGTGTCTCTCACTTGGTCAGTCCAACGGGTCGGAGCTCTTTCTCTTGTGCGTCGTTCTTCCACGGTTCCAGTGACCACAAGTCTCCTAGCCCACGGGCTGTGTCCAAAGAATTGGAGGGCTCACCGTAGGCGTATTGTCGATAATATGTCAGTAACTCTCAATTCTCTGAGAATGGAGGCATCTATTCACCTTGCTATCCGGTGAAATTCATAACATCCTTCTCCAGTACCACATAAAAAATGTAGCAAATCTACGTATCTCCCTTGCTCTGATCCACGTTTTCGCGCCGCGCTAAATAAATATTGCAAAGACTTAAATATACATATTTGTATCGTGATGGTGATGGTTCCGCTCCATATATGTTCCAGCATTATCATTATCAGTTGGATAATACAATACTTGTCGATATACTATATATAGAGAAAATGGTGCTGTATTAAATCTTCACCAGATACATCTATTCAAGCGTTTTCTTAGCATCCCAAATGTCTCGCGTATGCTTTTGATGAGTAGGAAATTGTGGAAGATGTTATTTTTTACTTATACTATACGTTAAGGATTAACTCACGTGATACATACTCTTTACTAGTTCTTACAGCGTATCAAGTTATGAGATATTTTGTCGAAGAATATAAATATGATCGACAATCGGTAAAAAATATCAACTTATTTTTTTCATGTTCATATGTACCCAGTAAGGAACAGTTACTGGGTCAGGGCAAATGACAGGCAACAAATCCAAATCCATATTATATTATTATTCACTTGAAATTACATTGTTTTTGTCTGGTATGATTTTTCAAATATTATGCATAAATCTTATGTAATACATGTCATGTAAAATAAAATAAAAAAATTATAAATAAGCACTAAGATTCCATGAAATATTAAAATATATCGTGTAATCATAAGAAATCATTATAATTTTTAATAACTTACCGAAAATAAGTAAACACAAACAAACCTTTAGGAAGCAATAATCTAACATCAGTTTTTTATATCAGATATTACAATTAAGTTTCGTATTTCAAAAGACCAATTTTCAAACAATTTGTTGATTGTTACAATTATTATTTACATAAGACTATATAAGATTAAAATTCACTAGAACCATAACTCATATACAAACAATTGTTTTCGTGCCTTTGTTTCTGACTTGGGGCGTTATCAGTTTTCTTCTCTGTTATAGTTATTTAGTGTCTTAAATGTGAATTTTCAAAAATATTTTTAATTTAATTTCAATAACCTTTAAAATATGTTAATTTATTTTATTCTTCTAGCTCGCTCATCTGGTCACAAAAAAGGTATTTATTTACAGAAGTATTTGGTAATTTAATGGTTATACTTTAAAACCCATCAAAATGGATTATTTTTCCATGAAATAAAACAATCGGTTCAAAACCAAATCATGCCAATTCCAATTGCATTGTTCTCATAAATTTAATAGGATTTTGTTTTTCTGTCTATTGTTAGAAGTTAATTGTTGCGGTATTTTAAATATTGAATTTAAAAAGATTTCTACTTAATTCAACGAAAAGCTTGGATCATTTTCAACATGAGAGGAGGGATTTTAAGAGGAGAAATTACTGTTAATAATTTGATAACAACTTGAACTTTTAAAATTGTTTAGATAGGTTTAAAATTATTTCCCTTATATTTATAATCCAAGTAAAAAATGGATGCTATTATTTTCCCCAAAATATAGTTTTTTTTAAGAATTAGTACTGAATAAATGTAGCGCCTTAATAATTATAGCCTTATTGTTAATACTACTTCATTGAAGGTATCGTAACAATGCTTTCTAGCAATAGTTTTGAAACATTTAGAAATATTAAATATGGTCAAATGCTAGAAATCATGCTGTGAAACTTTCTACTAGTAGAAGGGAGGTCCTTTGTAGAAATTGATTAAGGCCATGCTATGGCCCAAAAATGAGATTTCTATCATCCTTCAGATCGCCATACAATCTTTTCGATTTTGAAACTTTTGATTTTTGAAAATTATTTATATAAAAAGGAATGAAAATTTTACCCTGCCAATGTTTGCAATATAAAATGTCAATACCATTTACTACTTTATATTTTTCTGATTTAAAAACGAATATTGCAAAATTTTTTTGTTCGCTAATCATTAAACAGTGATGTTTATAAAACTGCTTTTAACTTCATATATATTTTACTAAAAAAAATATTTAAAAAAAAGTGTTTTATCTTTTTTGTTAAGTTTTGGTATTTTTTGTACTTCAGAGTTTAAATAATTTACTTATCTCGCTTTGAAAATTTTAATCTTATATCGCAAACATACGACTGAGTACTTTTGATTCTGCGTTACTTTAGAGAATAATCAAATGGAATTGGTAAATTGTAAAATGTAAAACGCTTAGCTTTAAATCATTCGATTCTGTAAATAAAATATCAATTTCACCAGTGTAATGTAAATCTCTGCATTATGTCTGTTCTTATTATTTTTTTTTTGTATATAATTGCTTTTTATGTTAATAGTCGCGTATAAAATATGTGCTTTGTAAATATACAACTAGATATCTACAGATTTGTAATTTTTAATTTTATTTTGTAATGCTTGTTGAAATAATAACTAATATATCTAGTGTCATTAAAACAATTGTAGAGCTTTACATATTTTCGTATACTATCATAATAATCGTGCCCTTATTGCTAGCATTCGTGTCTTCTTCCAAGAGGTTTTTGGTTCGATTCTTTATAGAACTCAAATTGAAATGATCCCTCACATATGTTTTCTTTATCATTTCAACGTTTTTCTGGTCGGTTGTAAGAAATAACCACACAGTTAAAAGTTCCCTAAATTTTCTTCGCAACAGTGAATGGTAAATATAATTACAATATTTATTTATGATTATGATAGACAATCTCTCGTGAATGAGAAAAACAGTTCCTGTGGAAAGACATTACTTGTTTTGTCTGTATCGATGAATTTCATGTTATTTTTTCATTATTTTGTGTACATGGTTTAACATGGTGTACCTGGTGGGTATATTGCTATGCACCAATTTCTTTCGACCAACCAGCACATTTTGGAAACATTAAATTGTTAAATCCATGACAGATTTTATGACAAAATATTAATTTCAGTAAAAAAACAAATACATGACCTATGTCGAGACAATAATTGTTGAAGAAGTGCAAAGGAATTCGTTCAAGGATAAGGAAGGAAAGCGAAGGAAAATTAGGATTAAACGATATTCGGAGCAGTTCAATCATCTCATTTTTTTAATTCTCTTTCAAAAGTAAATAAGTACGGCGCATATCTGATTACTCTTGAAAAAAAATTCCAGTCACCCACGAGTAAACGGCAAATAAACAAATGTATAGTATCTGTATGCAAATGAGTCTCTCATACCTTGATCGAAGATAATATTCGTATTCTGAAATAAAGTGAATTTTTTCGCAAAGTTATGAAGGAGACGTGGGATTGATTACCATGCATAAAATAATGTCGACAGAACGTAAATATTTTTTCGCTCGTTAATTATTTTCCATTGAAATCTGTCCCGAACCTCTGACATACTAACATACTCGTACATAGGTCATACTTCTTTAGGTTAAATATTAATCGGATGTAAACGTTTATCTAACTTATCCAACATATCCTGGTTGACATTTAAATATCACATGTCACCGCAATCAAGTAACGGAAGAATAAGACATTATGACAGTAGCATTCGACTTAAAACTGGCGGAAAATTATGCATTATATTAAGAGAATAAAGAGAAGCGAAGAGCTCGCGGCTCTACTCGGAGACATGATTACGCCAACAACTTAATGGTTTCTTCTTGAGAGAGTTTAAAGAGCATTTTTATTTATTCACTTTTCTCGTAAAGAACACTTAGAATATTTCAAAAACATTATGAGCTATACAAAAATATAATAAGGATAAAACAGAGTCTGAAAGTAATACCGCCGTGAATCGAACTATGGATAACTTTTGGCAGTTAGCCTAGTCCACCAGTTTGTAATGAATTCAATAAAAAGGTATACAAGACAATAAATATTGATTTCATACAATATTTATTGTCTTGTATGCCTTTTTTATTGAATTTTCAATCACGCCATTTACCTCTCGAGGTTGACAAATAAGAGAGAACGCCAGACTTTCCTATCTAAACACGCATCCTTCGCCTTTTTTACGTCCATGCACCTTTTCATTCAACTCATACGATTTATCTGACTTTTACGTTTCTTTCTTTCAAAATATAATTTACTTGATCCAACCGTACTTTACTTGATCTTGGTATATTTGTTTTGTTAGTATTTTTATAATGCTTCGTTTTACATGCCCAAATCTTCTCAGACTGTCTTTCTTCAGCTTTATCATCACTTGAGTTGAACATTTCAACTTTAAGATCAAATTAATACCTAATCACGTCATCCTGTGTTTGGTCATACATTGCTACTCCAAATATGCTTCCACTCTCTATTTTTCATTATAAAATAAACAAGGCCTAATTCACGTATTTTTTTAAATGTACAAGTTTGACGGCCAAATCTAAGTTCTATTCATGGGCCAATAAATATTTAACAGTATTACGACAATTTTTCACTAAGATTAGGCCTTTTTTACCTTGAATTGGCACTCCAGAGTAATAACAGTAGTCTTATCTGATACAACATAAAAATAATATTGATATCATTTGCGGATAGGAAATAAAATATTCGCCCCTTGCACAAAGTGTAAACTTTTATTATTTGGGATTTAGGTGGAAGCCTTGCCAAGGCAAATCCTCTACCTGGAGTTTAGAGAACAATAGTTATTTGCATACATTAATCATCATTTTCCTTTTTATTATGTTTACCTATATTACATATACTGTATACATTTACCAAAATGAACTTACCATGTGTTTAATGATGAAATATACTAAAAACAGTAATTATTTAGTTCAAATTTTATAGCATTCTTAAAATATCTGTATCGATGTATTTTTTGTTTTTTTTTTAAATTTTAAATAGTTTTTCCTCTGGCTTCCATATAAGTGAGAGATTGCCACATATTTTCCTCTGGCTTCCATATAAGTGAGAGATTGCCACATATTTTCCTCTGGCTTCCATATAAGTAATAAGCCCACCAGGTTGTACTATATACAACAAAATTGTAATACAATACATATTTAAAGTGCGAGCGAAAGCAAAAAAAACACATGTTTTGAAATAAATTAAAATAAAGTATCTGATGCCGACAGGACATGACAAATATCAAGAAAACCTTTGAAAAATATTTTTTAAGACCCCTGAATTTGCGTCTTCCTTACTCCTTTCCTTCCACCTTTCTAAGTTCATGATTGACATCCAGATTTATTATTGCTTTCAGAATTAGTTCCACCTGAATTAATAGCTCTTATGAGCTGCCTTTTGCACGCCAGAAACAAAAGTTTTTGAATAGATATTTCGTTACAAATTATCAATATAAAACTAATTTGTTCATTATTATTAAAACTTGTCCTAAATCGAGCAAACTTCACTTGAAATCAGCTCGTAGTTGTAAATATACGAGTACATAACCAGCAAGGTCTCCCATCTCCCATCGTGGTTAACTTGTTAAGTTAACTAGGGTAGTTTTCTCCGGATGGAATAATCCATATTCAAGTACGAGTATTTTAATACCTGCATAAATAACTCATAAGTAAATGAGAGTTCTTGTACTTGACATTGGTTCTAAACTTTGTTATACAGGTATAAATTTGAACTCTCTATTCCATAAACCTCAATGTGGGTGGTTATTATTGCTATTATTCAAAACATTTAAACTGATAAATAAAAAAAGAATAAATTTTTACTTATATTGTATACGAAGAAAAATTACATGATTTTTTATAAATATTTAATGAACAAATTTGTTTTGTCCAATACTGTATATTCCACTATATATAATAGTATAACCCTACCGGTTTCAAGATTTTCACCTCATCATCAAGAGAGCATAAAAAAAACTGAATTATGTATAAACTGGTATACGCTTCTAAAAGTAAAAAATTGAATTGGTCTTTGTGGGTGGAAGGAGGCAGGAGACACTTCATCAAGCAGCGATGGGAGATTGAAACTGGTAGGTTATACCGTTATTTCAAGTAGAATTAACAGTGTTGAACTAAACACATTACAATGTATTTAAACCTTTATAATGTTAATGCCTCAACTATAAATAATAAAGAATAAAAATGCAACAAGGCGGCTCTTTAATAGAGGGATAAATATGAGTGAAGACCTTTTGATCTTTGCTCAGATATACGTGTGAGTGAACGTCTTTTGCGAATGTTGAACGTGCAATGAGAGGGCGACCCAATGAATCTGGTTCCAACTCCACGCGTTCATAAATCATTTGGCAGAAGAAATATGCAGTTTCTTGTGACAAAAAGTAGAACATATTTCAGAAAGCTATTTTTTAAATATCCCGCCTTCTAATTTAAAAATAAAATGTAACATGGTGGCTTTTTTATAGCAGCAGAGCGATAATTGTCGAGTTTTTGTGACTTAGCCAATGTTGAGCGTGTACTAAAACAATGTTGGTAATGATTTTTATATGGATGGTGAGATTATGAGGCGATTAGAATTATGTATAAGATAATGGGATTTTAGTATGATTTATATACGAATGCAGAGTGTGAATATGTCAACTGAGTGTTTCAGTATTTCGGACAGATGTATGAAATTTGTGATTAATGATATGAGATCACTTCGTCACAGATCATACTTAGTAAATTGGTCCACCATATAAAAAAAAGGGTTTATTTTGTATGTTGTGTTGTAAATAGTAAACGGATATATTGCTATTTATGAGGAAAGACAATCAATGGGTGGTTGAAAATGAATGTAACCTAAGACTTTCGTATTAAGAGGTATCAAAAATACCACTTTAATATGGTTTGGGCACGTAAAACGAATGATTAAAAAAATACTAACAAAACAAATAAAATGCAAACGGGAAAGGAAAACGTGATAGTGGAAGACTTACGAAAAGTATGGTAGATCAAGTGAAATATATTTTGAAAGATAGAAATGTAAATTTAAAAACCGTAAGAGATGTACGAATTTAGAAGAGGCAAAATTTGTGTCGAGACAGGAAAGTTTGGCACCCTGCCCTCTGCCTACCCCAATAGGGGAACGGTGTGATGGTATGTGTGTTTGAAAACAATCAATTTGAATATAAAATGGAAAGTATAACTAAAACATTTAACTCTATTTTTTCCCACTATGTTTTCTAGCATATCACAATCCGCATTTCAACACATAATTTGTCTTCTTCAGGTGAGTTAATGAAACTCAATTACATGTTACACTAAAATTTGTAATAAGTTTGGCCTATAGTCTTTTAGGAAATAGAAAAAGAAATGACTACGAATTTTAAAGTGTAATTAACGCGTTATTTTGTATAGTTAAATCACATGTGAACGACATCATGTGTGTTGAAATACATATATTGTATTGCATTATACTTTCTTCGTATACAACCTGGTAGGCTTATTACCATGTGGCAATATCTTTTAACTAACCAAAAAGACGTTAGAGATTCTTTAAGCGAAAACTTTACTGGAATTCTTCATTAAAAATCTGAACTCCGTTAGAATCAAACCTGCAACCACTGGCTAGAAAGACATACGTCTTACCAACTAAGGCACGGAGGTCAAACATGGCTTAGATATGCCGACAATAAAATGTTAGAAATCAATTTTAATGAGTTTTTTCGTTATTTAACTAGTCATGTTATTATTACGTTATATGTGATCTTTATTTTTATTTTACTTTAATTTTCTGAAGTAAGTATTACAAATGAATCTATCTTGGTCAGCCTCAAAGTTTTTGAGATATGGATCGAATGTTCAGCTTTAGGAAGGACTTGAAGACAGTCATTTTTGGGAAATCTTATCAAAATGTATGATAATATATGAACACTTCGCACTACCATATACTATACTCCGCCTAAATCCGAATATGTTATATAATATATCGGAAGATCTACAAAGATTTCTTTGTAGTTCGTCTTCCGTAAGTTAACGGTTTTCTTACCAAATATGTTTTTTCAAACAAATGCTGGGATATTTGTTATCTAATGACCGTAGCTACCACCTTTCTATTCACATTTAACTTTTTTTTGTCTGTCAAGAACAGTTAGGTCGAATTCAAAGTTGGGGCGCTTTTTAGGAGAGTCTTCTATCTAAATGGTTCATAATAAATTGTCATGAAAAACCAATATGTATTATCACTATTAATTATGTTGATGATAAAACATGGTCTATTGAACATACAGGGGTGATATCAAGAAATATTTTCTGTTGTGTGAAAACATAATTTTTCATAACTTTACTTCAGCAGATATCAGGATTTCATAAGGCCTGCACTTAAATTTTTCATAAGGTTGTACAATTATTAGTCAGTATCACTACCGTATCACGTATAACATTTAATTGCGATTACAATTATGCAAGATATGGACTTTATTATGTTGTAATCAATCTCCATATTAATCCACAGGCTTCACTGTGCGGAGTTTATGAGAGATAAGGTTTGATCATTTTTTTAATACTGAGTTTGAAGTCAAAATTCTCCGAAATATCCGTATAGAAATATCCGTTTAGGCTAGACAAAGATAACAGAGTGCCAATCTTTTCGATGCTTCCTTAGCCTCATCCACATCTTTACATTTTCTCATACGGCTTCCTTTATTTATTTTACTGCTTACATTTATTTCTGTGAAAATACCATTCGCTTGGTTCAACCAAAATATTCTTGACCTACTTATGATGATATTAAAAACTCGATTAGTTAGTCTTTCATCCCTCATCCGTTCAACGTGCTCTATTTGACTATACTTAACCAGATATTGTTAGATCATATTCATCCTTTATAAATAATATTTTTTATTCTATCATACACCCACACACCACATATTCCACTCATTTTCATTTAATCGGCCCCTTTCATTCATTTATACGTCCACGGTTCTCTCCCATAAACTTTGAAAATTACAATAGTTTCCCTAAAAAATAAGAATTGTGAAATATGCGAGTATACTTCTCAGGAAAACTCCGTGGTCTAGTTGGTAAAAAACCTATATCTACCTTGGAGTTACGGGTTCGACTCCCGATGTAAGCTAAAAAGTAAATTTAAAAAAACAATCCCTGTACGGTTTAAGAGTTAGTCTAGTAACAATACTCGATCACTTAATAAATTTGCTAGTGATATTGTCTTTCTACGTGCAATAGTATTTTCACCATGTTCCATCACGAACTGTAGCATGTCTACTTCAGTAGTTCTTAACTCGAAGGGTTTAGCCGATGAAAGTAGAACTTCGTCCACTGAATTACAAGTTAGTTTTACATCAAACCTTATTTTCGCTTGCATTACTATCTGAGACGTTGAGAAGACACTCGGAGAAGTTAAGGGATGACATAAATGTCGATATTTAACTTAATCATATCATAGCAATAACTTTCATGATCTAATGATAGGATACGTGGCATTTGCTTAAGAATTTTGACTTTAATTTCCGATGTCACCAAAATAAATAAATCATTGATTTAACCTATTGGGTTGAATGCTACAGGAGTGTTATATAATACACTCAAAGTATAATTCAATTCAATTGAAATAAAATCGTTATATGTTTACATTGAGTGAATAAAGAAAGACGTATATACATATATAGTGCAAATGTGAGTGAAAGGCGCAGTAGAAAAAGACCAAGGAAAGTATGGTTAAATCAAGTGAATGCTTTTTTGAAAGAAGGCAAATTAAGAAGTAAGAGAAATCGTAGGAGCTTTATGAGAAGATGCGTGGATATTGAAGGGACGAAATATGTATATCAAGATAGGAAAGTTTGGTTCTCTGTCATCTTTGCCTACACCAGCAGAGAAATGGCGTGATGATATGTATTTTACCTTGTTCAAAACATGAATGAGTCATGAATATGTGCATTTTTAATAAATTCTCCAACGACCTCCGTGACCTAGTAGGTAAGACGCTTACTTAACTGTCACCCGATGGGTTTTGGCTTCGAATAATTTTAAACAGTTATACTATAGTTGTTTCGAATCCCGAGTTAGAGCGCCCTTGATGAATGTTCACTTTTAAAAGGACGCTATATAAATTATTATTTTATTATGACGACGATATCCAAAAACATATAATAAAAAAATTAATAAAAGGGCCTCAATCTGGTTAAAAGGTTCTTCTGGTAACTATAGTCCTACGCGCTAAACGTGTGAGACTGTTGTCGTCTCTTCACGTGCAAATCAGTATTTACATAACGTGCGATGACGAATCGGTTCTCTCTTTACAATGATTGTAAAACGCGAAGACATTGTTTTCTCTCAGCCACGGTCTTTAGAATATTCGAATCACCAAATTGGATATGTTGAAGGGTTATCATACGAATGAATTAATAAATCGCAAATTTCATTTAAATTATTTAGTAACAAATGCACACTATACACGAAATAGTAAATTACTGCTGACTTTTAACGTCACTTTGCATTTTTCTGTGTCTTATCTGTATGCTAATGCAAAAATGGAGTAAAAAACTAATTTTTTACAGCACGCTTATAAATATTGGCTTATCTTTTCTTGTTAATCTAAGAAATATATGTAAAGTTCGTGTTAAAATAACCATGAGGTAAAATAAATAAGTTTTTGGTTCATTATATGTTAGTCTGATAGCGCATGCACGATTTGCTGGTATTAACATTGTCGTTTGTATTTATTTTTCAAAAAGTGTTCTTTTCGAAAACTAGCAATTGACGGGGCATTTATCGTATCGAACTTTTATTGTATACATTACAACCTTAATGTATACAATAAAGGTTTATTGATATACAAATATATTTTCCAATCAACCGGAAAGGTTGAAAACAAGCCTTAAGTGAAAACATGACATCCTATTAAAAATCTCGGTACCAACGGGAATCTAAAAAGTAGCTCTCGGATAAGAAAACGATGGTCTTATAACATAGGAGGTCGTCGATATTATTTACCACAACAATTCTAAAAAAAGGAAAATATATAAAATAAGGATTCCCGATTCAACGCTTATGGTCAACAATGAAGATGAAGTGGTCAAGCTCTTCGACAAAGATAGAATAGAGAGGCACCAAGTAGGACTTAAAATAAAAATTAAAACGAAGGTCCTTATCGTGGACTGATTCGAGACTCTGGTAAGAAGTAATTTTTTAAGAGATAACGACGAGGTCAACGAGTTTACCTACCGAGATGCTCTAATTTTTTTCAAGTAGGGGACGTATCAACAAAGATCTTAAGTCAAATAAAATTAACTACGAGTCTAATAAAGATAATGATTTACCTTATATTCTCAGAAATGATAATCCAATACGAAAATCCGTTTAGGAAAATCTCGAGTATTCTCTAAAGTATCTAAAGTAAACATACGAGTAGCAGCGAATCACAACGTCTAGCTGATAATCACGACGCTTAGCAGTTAGTTACCACGTGGTTAAAAATAAGATCTCAGATTGCAAAATCACAAACTTTTTTATTTTTCTAGTCTACAATTGCCATGTTTGTCTCCTTGAAGGCATTTATATTTAGGATGATATATTCGAAGTATGAAATTATCCTTAATTTTATGTTATTTGATTTTTCTTTATCTTTTTCCAACATCTGAAGTACCTCTCAATTTGTGACATATTATTTCCAAGAAATGCGTAATATTATTCACTTTCAAGAAATTTAAAACGCTTTAAGTTGGTTAATCATATGGAAAGTGTCCGGGACTCGGCACCGCTCAACACGATAGGGAATATGTAGCTGTGTGTCAGATGTATTTAGTGAGAATATTTATTTATGCCACGTCCCATCTAGTGATCAATATTACGAGGGTTACAGCGACATAAATCGTATAACAGATCTGTTATTCCCATAATGCTATCAGTCGGACGTGTTTTCGTTGATTGAGAGCTTTAATACCACTTGTGTTGAATTATTTTGTACTATGTCACAATTTGTTCAGTTATTTCTTTGCAACAGTGATTTTATTTTACATTGGTAGATTTAATTTATTTGTTATTACTAATCAACCAAAAAGAGTGGGATATTATGTAAGGGATTTTGCCGTTACTGATCCTCGAGCATGAAATCGTCTGCCTCTAAGTATTAGAGATATGGGTGGCATGTGCATCTTAAGGTAGCATTTAAAGAGATTTTTTATGGAGATCTTATCAAAGTTTATAATTGTATACGAACACCACTCACATACACTATCCCTAAAGTTGAATGTGTTACTATCACATATCGAAAGACCTACAAAAGTTTCTTGTTAGTTCACCTTTCTTTAGTAAGGTTCTGCGGTTTTCTTACCAAATGTTTATCTTCTTATCATGTGTAGA
Organism: Odontocerum albicorne; assembly: GCA_949825065.1. Taxonomy (NCBI): domain Eukaryota; kingdom Metazoa; phylum Arthropoda; class Insecta; order Trichoptera; family Odontoceridae; genus Odontocerum; species Odontocerum albicorne. The sequence continues at coordinate 25,215,850 of OX463850.1, forward strand.
TGCGAAAAAGTACATAATCTAATGACTGCTGCCACTACTTTCCCATCTATTTTTTTTGGTCTCTTGAGTCTACTTTCTAAATGTCGTTATATGAAATATTATTTTATTATTATTAGAAATTTCATTTAAAACATAAACATTTCAAGCTTAATGTTTGTTAAATTTGGTTAATAAAATGCATCAAAAATATTAGAAATCCACTCAACAAGGCCATTCCGTGTGTGATTGCGTTGTAACGCATTTAATAATCATTTCGTAAATACAGCACCGAAAATAATGCATGTCAACTCAAAGGAAGTCAAACAAGCTTAGTTGAAAGTAGTACATCTTACGCAGAAATATCAGCAAATGGTCTCATAAATAATTTCAACTAAGATTTTTACTGTAAGTTCGCAAAAAAAACGATGCAAACTTTAATAATATCATCAACTTCCGGTTATATAAACTCATCCCTTATTATTATCCGAAGATATATTTTTTATTAGTTATTCAAACATTCTGAGGGGAAGGTTTATTTTATACTACTACTTCTGCAACCGCCAATTTCATTCCCTACGTTAAGCATGAGGAGGCCACGAATTACCTCCACCCAGCGTAGTCACTGTAGATGGACAAGGATGATAAATATTTCCAATATTTAACATCCTTGTCCATAACTCCACCCCGTGAAATACAATAATATCACATATTTACAATATTTGGTTGGCTATAGATATTAATAGTATTAAGTGTCTAGTACATGCAAGCATGTTGCAGTCAGATTAAACATTGTTTACTTACTGGATGATGATAGCCTTGGGTTTTTTTATGGATATGGATCTGATAAAATAATTTAATAACAGATACGATGCAAAGTACAAAGAAATACATGTATTAAACGAGTTTACACAAAGTTAATAAAATGGAGCCTTATTCGGATTGTGATTGATTTGTGCTACATGAAAATCACGAATGCAATTATTAAAAGGTCATCTTGAAATTGCAAATATATAGTGTGTCAAAATGATAATTTATGTTTTTTTGTTGTTTGCATATAAGCTTGCGTTCTTGGTCTGGTTAAAAAGACACCCCGAGGATGAGGGCCAATTTTCGTTGTACCCAATATTTTTTTTGGAAGGTTATCCAGTCAACTTTTCACTTCAGGTATCTTAAACTCTGTTGGTTGTACGAGATTTGCACATGTTAATCAATTTGCCAAGCTGTAGTTTATACAATGAAAGCATAATTAGGTGCATGGCCGCGCGGTAACGTACTGGACTTCCGTGCGGAAGGTTGTCGATTCGAGCCCCGCGCTGTGCTTCTTTCGAAAGACACAGGCACTTTTTCTGCCTAGTGTTCGAGGATATAAATACCTATCTATGCCTTCGGTCATATCTATTATTTAATTTTGTTTTTAAATAATCAAGTACTTGTATTGATATATATTTTATGCATTCTATTCACATAGCGATTCCACCCTCTTTCGTACCAATTTGTTCAATTTCCGATACATTTAAATTCCGCTCATGTAAAGATCTGTTTACATCTGCTCACATTACCAAATATTTTCCGCAGTAACGTCAAAATGCAAATATTCCCTTTTTTAATCCCTCGTCTTAGAGAAAATATTGTGTAAACAACAAATAAAGCACCACATTAAAATGTGTCACGGTGTTTCGTCAAAAGTTTGCTCTAAAAGCTTTTTCTGTTACTTGACGATGTAATACATTTTTCTTCTCAAATATTCCTTTTAAATATCTTTTGCCCACTCAATCTTTGAGTTTTCTTCCAACTAAATGATAAATACGAATGAATCCTCTTCTTATCGTCTCAAGGCACTAAATTATTTCCGCTCGGAAGTCTACCACCTGGACAGTACTGGATGTTTAACGAAATAAGTCCGTCTCGTTGTAAGAAACTGAGCCTTGCACCGAGTCAAGTGTTGCTTGGACTGCTCCACACCGCAGATACTGAAGATCAATCTATCATACAACATTTTCCAATTTGACATGTTATTTTTGTTTCTCCCAATCCCTGTCGAAGCCTGTTAGGTGTGTGTAGTTCAGAGCCAAGTGGTAATGCCTTTTCAAGCAAAATCCAACCTCTGGGGCCAGATGTTCTTCTCCGCTGTTTCATCCTAGCAACACCAGAAAGTTGTTTCAGAGGCTAAGCTGTCTTGACAAAATTGTGTCTGTATTTCAACCTAGAGACTGGGGCTAAGCAAATTATGTATGATGTCATCCAGTTAGTTAAATCTTTCAGCACTGCTTTTTATACAATTTCTGCGTTGAATGGAGCAATCGTAGCAATTCAATTTGATTCTTTTTTAACTATTATAATTCAATATTGAGCTGGCATATAGAAAGGATGTAGAATAAACAACACTTTACAAGATCGGGATACTTAGAGGATTTACTCGAGTAGTAAATATTGTATTTTTTAACTATTATAATTCAATATTGAGCTGGCATATAGAAAGGATGTAGAATAAATAACACTTTACAAGATCGGGATACTTAGAGGATTTACTCGAGTAGTAAATATTGTATTTTTCAGCTAGACAGAAAAAAAGAGTAAAAAGTCAATTTTATTTATTGATCACTGGAAGTCATAAGTCCCCCCTACTCAGAGCCTTGAATAAATTAGAGGTAAGTGTTATGGATTTAATTTGAACCGAGGGATGGAGATTTTAGAATGAAACAAATATTGAATGTAATTGGGGACCTATACATAATTCACAATACATTCAAACTTGTTTAAATATCGAGACTACATACTCTGGACAAGGCCTGATGAATGCAAATAATAAGACGATCTATGTTACCTCCTACTGAAAACACATGGTATAATTGATAAATAATTCATGGATCGTACGAGGAAATTAATGAATGAACGAGTCATAAATATTGTCGAATTACTTAATTTTTTTTATTATTTGAACTGTAAAAGTTATCGTGAAAGGATTGAATTCAAATTTTGTTCGAAGTATCTTCAAAGTAATTTATGTAACGGCTCCATTGAATATTTATGTTCCGTGTCTGAAAGAAATTGCATCTAAGAGACAGAGAACGTTTAATCCCTTTTATTTTCGTTCAATAAATTGCTTATACGAGTATCATACCCAATCCGTCAAAAAGGGCAATGTATTATGACAAAGTCTTTGCTGTGGCTAGTGGAATGACTTAAAATAGTCATTCTTCAATATATTATAATTTTTTTAGCAGAAACAACGTGAAAATCTAATAAAAACAATAGTTTTTTTCATTAATAGTTTGTATTATTTCGGCTGGTTTTAAGGTTGTTCTGATTATCAAGAACACCTAGATGTATGTAATTCACTTAACAGTAGTGTTATAATCGTTATTTTACTAAACAAACAACGTAATTTGAATTATTTATTTTGTAATAAAAAAATATTATCTATTATGATACTTTTTTTAATTCTATTTAATTTAATTAGAATACAGATGGTTTACCGATTGGCCCACACAGGTCGTCATGTACTAGTTTTGAAATTATGTTTTTTGTTGAACACATTCAACTTCTATAAAAAAAAGTAGGATGAGGTGTATGAAATCAAATTCAATATTCTAAAAATATATTTTCTTATTACGAAAAATCACATATTTTAAAATAAATTGGACAACTTTTCTCTTCAAAATTTCTTTATGAGAAAATGATAAGATCAAAGATTAAGTTTAATAGCAATTCCATTAACTTTATTACGCATTAAATTATATACAACTTTTTTTATATATGCTTGTTTATAGGTTAACATACATATAATATAGATTTTATTTTTATAGTATGATCGGCAGTATTTTTTCCCCAAATACACCTATAAAAGTTTAATGATTTGATGCGATAACTTATTTCTGACATTGAGATTTTTATAAAACTGATAATTTTTCTCAAAATAATAACCCAGTCGGTAAGACGACCTTTGTGATCTTGTTGGAAAGATACCTGTCTTTCAACCTATAGTTTGTGTATTCGATTCCCGATGATTAACATTTTTTTAATTAAAAATATATTTCAGTCCGGTTTTCACCTAGGGTCACTTAGAAAATTACAATTTTTTTAAAATATTGCCACATGGCAATAAGTCCGCCAGGTTTGACTATACAACGAAAGTAAAATACAATATTAATAGTAAAACTCGTCGATGATGCAATGCAAAAATATAACAGTATCATTTTATCAACGTTCATCTGCCACATACCATATTTCTAATTTTATACAAAACCAATGCTTTTAAGTAATAACTTTTAAACAAAATTGATATTACAATACATAATTTTTAATATTAGACTCTTACGAAGACTAAATCTAGATAAATTATTCGAATTTCACGACCTCCTTGGTCTAGAACTATAACATTTGATATCTTACCTGTATTTCCAGATTTAACTCTCGAGAGTTATCACAATTATCTTTGTCTAGTTTTCTGGATTTTAGTCACCAACGACATTCCAGTTTATTGATGCTGTCGATATTCTTAAAGAGTTCCATTTTTAGTCAGATCAAATTAAACACTTTTGATAGTTATATATCCTTTTTATTAAACTAGTGCCGCCTATTTCACCATTCAACAACTTTCCAGTTTATAGATGCCGTCGATATTCCTAAAGTATTCCATTTTTAATCAAATCAAATTAACACTTTTGAATATTCTATGCATATCCTTTTTATCAAATAAATGACACCTATTTCAAAATTTAACAACTTTTCAGTTTATTTATGCTGTCGATATTGTAAAAAAAATCTATTTTTAGTCTTATCAAATAAACCACTTTTGATATTCAATGACCTTGTTAAACTTTTAGTCTTATCAAATAAACCACTTTTGATATGCAATGACCTTGTTAAACTTTTAGTCTTATCAAACAAACCACTTTTGATATGCAATGACCTTGTTAAACTTAGCATACATTTTGACAAGGTGATTGTAGGGTGAAACAGTGTCACTTATGTAGTAAAAAATATAGAAAACTAATAAAAAATGAATTTGATTTTCACAAAATATTTTTCAATTGGTTGAAAAAATTGACCATTAGCTCACCAGATTGTATGTAGGTGTAGGTGCATACATTCATATTATCACACAGTGTTTCTTGTAGCGTAGGCAGAGATAATAAATCCCCATTTTTTTTTATCGACGCACAACAGCTTACGCCTCCTCAATATTGATGAAAAATCTTGTATTTTCATACTCCTCTATTCAACTTCTTTCAAAATCTAGTCTATTTGATCCAAGAACGTTTCCCTTGGTCTACCTCTTTCACACATACCTTGCACTTATCACTTGTATATTTCCTTAGTCATTATTTTTTTATTAATGAACAAACCATCTTAAACCTCTTTTTTCATCATACTTAAAACATATATTTTAAGTGTGAATTAATTTCTGATGCTTTCATTCCGCCTTCTTTTAAATATTGACACAATATTTTTATCAAAATGCACGCATCTCCGGAAAATTTGCCATACTTTCACCCTTCTTTTACCAAGTCCAAATTTCCATTCTACATATCAATATGGGCATCAATGCATTATTATACACGTATATTCTCACTACAATGTTAGTATAGAGCATATAAGGGTTGCAATTATCTTTTTTCTAACCAAATTTAATTATGCTATATCAAAACATTTCGCAAATCATTAAGTAATGACATTAAACATTAACTTCTACGAATTATTTCTTCTGAGGCAGCGGCAATTGAAATGCAAGGGAGTTTTTAAAAGATAAAGTAGATACAACGCTCGTAGACATTTTCTTTTATCTGACATTAAGACATGTTTCATGACAGAAAAAGCTTAACATGTTTCATATCCTTATTTGTGCGCATAATACAGGTTGAAAACTGGAAAATTTACTATCATACTCGTACTAGTTAAAACAAACAGCTTACTTCAAATTTTCAATTTCATAGTTTGAAATAGGGTATTGTATCAGTTATTAAAAGTTATCTGGGTCCGTAGTCTGATATTTAGCATTTTAGCAAGCTGTTGAAGGGTATTATTGTATTTTCAAACCTTATTCAGATTCATTATTTTCTTGGAGTTAACAAGCTTCAATATATTAATTCTAAGAGCGTTATGTAGATACAAAAATAACGCTTTATAAATCTGCTAACTGACTGAACGAGTTACAAGGATTTATACCCCAATTTGTGTCCTATGTCAGTGATTTAATTGTCTTGGCTTTTAGTTTGTATTGGTTTCCTCTTTATCCCCCAAATAGTCCCCAAGTGGCGTCGCTCGGGTCCACCACAGTTGTGCGTGGCGAACATATCTAACGGGATGGTATCTTATGTCAACGGCCCTAGTAGACATCGTCAGGTTCCGGCATCACCCTACTCGTCCCACCCCACTCCGCAGCCCCCATGTCTCCTTTGCTTTCCGTACTCAAGTGGAGGAAGAAGGCACAGCGCGACGATTTCACGATCGACAGACATTTATAAATCTGCCGCACTTATTAATATATTTAAATACTTCATTGCACAATGTACGATTTGGTGGGTTTATGACCAAATAACAATATCTACAAACCTATTAGAAAATTATTCAACAATTTTGTTTCCAGTGTTGAGTAAAAGATTGACTTTAAGAACTTTATACATAGACATTTAAATGATAAAAGACGGAATTGTAAGATAAAAAAAGACGGGAATCATTTTAAGACTTAAATATAACAATTTTTTATGTGACTAGGAGATATTGGGAAGAATGAAAATAAATAAATCAGGAAACATGCTACGTTACTTAAAGGAAATATAACACTTTCTTACGAGTATAGATACAAAATTGGTGGTAATAGCATGTTAAAGAGCATAGGTGCATGTAATTTTTTTCAGTCCCAACAATTGAGCATTCTGACTTAGAACACATAATTAGGCATATTACAGTTCATCATGCTAAATTACTGCACGTGAATGAACAAAAACACTCGGACACGTTAGTTCGTGCAAGTGTTGTTGCCAGATGAGTTTCTAAACCAGACTAGGGTTTTTTTTATTTTTTGCTTTCCATCTAAAAATTAAATCCATATGGATTTATATAAAGAGAGCCTTACATGTATGTTTGAGATGGGAGAGGAAACCGTTGACAACAATTTATTTGATTATCCAGTACTCGCAACATATGGTCTTTGCTCAAAATATACTCGTAGTCTTTACTCAACTATATTGTAAACACCTTCCACCCGTTCAACATGTTCCACCTACTCGCACTTAATGTATCGCTCACTTACTGTCACATATCAGAATTTTCTAAAATTCTTTAAATTTTTAATGCTACAGTAGTTTGATAAATATTTTTTAAACTCTTTCATTTCCTCTTAATTGTCATTGTAACAAACAAGTATTTTTATATAATATGTTATAATGCCTGATTATCTAAAAATAATCAAGAAATGAATCCAATACCAGCCCATGACAGACAAGCATCTTACAAACTAGGTCACAGAGGTTGTCAATAAAAATGATATGAAAGAAAAAGTCACAAAATGGATAGTTTAATTTTTACTAACAGTCTTTAAAATGACATTGCTTCTCATTTCACTGTCAATAACCCATTTAATATCACGAATGCACGCGTTCAATGAGATGTTTGGCGACAGAATTGAATATGTTAACCATCAAATAATGGGACGTCAGGGAAATGGGATTCGTGTCAACTCGTTCAGTGTTTTCGTTCATAGCTTCAGCACTTTTGATGAATAAATTTAAATAATCCTCTATTTTAGCAGCAAATATACTCGTAGCATGCGAAATATTGGTTATACTTGTTGAATAAATAAATAAAATAAACGATTGACTAATCTGCTTGCATAAACAATTTTTCAAGTTGGATGCATCAATTTATTACTTCTAAATCCTATTAAGTGAAACAAATAATAAAAATAAATAAAATATAATCAACGATCTTCGTGACCTAGTTGGTAAGAGGCATGTCTCCCAGCCGGGAGGTTGCAGGCTCAAATCCCGTTGTACCAGATTTTTTAAATCCAGTCTCTTTTTCACTAAAGACCTTTTCAACTTTTTTTTAACCTGGTGAGTTTATTTACATGAAGTTATCTCTTTCAACCAACCAGATATATGTTTTTAATGGGATTTAAGTGAAAACCAGAATGTAATCCCATTTTTTTTAAATCTGGGTTTCAGCGGGGATCGAACCCGCAACCTCCGGATCGGCAGATAAGCGTCTTATTACCAGGCCATTTTTCTAGTTGGTTGGAATAGATTGTCATATAGCAATAAGCCCGTCAGGTTACACTGTATACAACGAAAGTATAATATAAAACAATGCCATACAATGTATTTTTCCGGTCAGTATTTGTAGAGAAGACTTGCGCCAAACTTATTTATCATGAAATACTTTCTACGTCTCCATTCTTCCGAACAGATCCTTCAGTTTGTCTGATTGCTTACTTTTCCTTTTTTCAAAATGTCATTCATTAAGTTCCATCATTTTTTTTGTGGTATAAAAGATAATAAAATTTGTAATAGGGAATGTCAATTTTTTTCTTTTGAAGAAGGTCGTATAATATTATTAACACAAACGAGACATTGAACATAACCAGGTTTATTAGCGGAATATTCGTTCATCTTCTCATATATCGACATTATAAACACAAATGACACACTAAAAATAACAAGGTTTTTTAACGGGATATGCATTCATCATTTCTTATGTGTTGATATTATAAAAACAAATGAAATCACTTCTTATGTGTGGATATTATAAACAAAAATGGCAGATTTATCATAACAAGGTTTATTAACTGGACATTCTTTCATAACTTCTTATGCGTTAACACTATGGTATGAACACAAATAAGGCATTATAAACACTAATGACACATTAATAAATAACAAGGCTTATAAACGGGACATTCTTTCATATTTTTTTATGGTCAACATTATAAACACAAATTTCACTTTATAAATATAATCACTTATTGTATATTATTCTTATCATTTTCCTATAAATGCGACAGACGTTATAAACAAAAATTGCATATTTAACATAACAAGGTTTATTAACGGGACATTCTTTCATAACTTCTTATGCGTTAACACTATGGTATAAACACAAATAAGGCATTATAAACACTAATGACACATTAATAAATAACAAGGCTTATATAAATGGGACATTCTTTCATAACTTCTTATGGTCGACATTAAAAACACAAATTTCACGTTATAAACATAATCACTTATTGTATATTATTCTTGTCATTTTCCGATAAATGCGTTTAAATGCAGTTAAATAACAAGATGAGATACACTGAATCTGGTTCCTGACTTCATCGTTGATACATCATTTGGTAGAAGGAACATGAAGTTCCTAATGCCAAGAATTTACAGAACACTTCTGAAGGAGAGTGGTAATTACTATAATATCGCAGTTTCAAATTAAAAAAAAAACATATGACAATGTGGTTTTTTGACAGGGAGAGAGTGAGGAGCTAGGAGCTTTTTGTGGATGACTGATGCATGAATGCGAGCGTATTGTGACGAGATGTAGGTCATGGTTTAGATCTGGTTGTTTAGATTACGATGCGGTGGAAATTGTGTATGTAATAGCTTGGACTTTGAGTAAAAATAAGGATATGAATACAGAGTGTGAATGTTTCTGCAGTGTTTAAGTATGTATGACATGTATTTGAAATTTGTGGATAAGAAATGAGACCAATACGTCACAGGCCTACGTTAGTGATGTAGTTTCCATATCCACAAAATTGTGGTTTTATGTACTGGTACTCTACAGTTTGCCTTAACATTAAAACGATGTAAATTATAAATGTATTGCGGATGGAAAAATCGCGATACTGAACAAATGTTAAAATATCTCATCAACGAAGCAAATGACATATAAACTCAGGAAGAACTTCTAAAATTTCACAGAATATGGCTTCATATGTAAATAAAAATTAGTTACAAAGTTAATAAATCTGCTCACCCTCCAACATAAAAAGAAGCAAAATATTTTAAAAATGCTTTTATATTAAAAGTCACCCAAAAATAAAAAACACTTCCAAAAATGTAAAATTCCCAATTATTGTTGCTCGTTCCCTAAATATCTGCAAAGCGCGATTACAATGCTCTTTAACCATACTTTTCTAACACAAGCAATCCCTTACATTGTTCAGTGCCTCTTGAAATTAACACCCTGCAGCTTTTTTACTTGATAACTCCATTAAACTTCGTCCCCAACGCATAGTACTATTCAAAGTTACAGTCAGAATCAAATAATCAGGCTATTGCTATCCGTGCTGTGTGAAAAGAACCTTAAAGCTCTTCTTTAAGGTTCTTTTCACACAGCACGGATAGCAATAGCCACTGACATACACGTCTCAAATTAATAAAACTTTAATTTAATAACACACCATATCAAATATTTTATAAGTAATTTATAACTTAGTGATTTGAACTTTGAAAAACTTACCAAAGTATAAAATTTTGATTCAGCCATTTTCAGTTAATATCACCTGGGAGCATAACTACGCATGTGACAGGTAAACATAATGAAATTCGATAAAAACTTTTTGTTTTTGACATTTTGAATTCAATAAATATTTGTTATTTAACGAGTAAAAATATCTCGAGGGATTCACTGAATAAAACTATTATCTTCTTTGTTAACATTTCGCGTTATATAAAAAAAAAACAGAAAAAAATCGTGTGAATCGACATGTCCCATACGAAGAACGCAAAACATTATTTCTTCGAAAATACGCTTTACAGAGTAGAAAATTTACATGAACAGTTGTTTGGAGAAATCTAGTATCTTCATTATTGGCATACAATTGTAGTTAGAGTTGCATAACCGCGAGGTAATGTGCTGTAGTTTCATGTAGAAAGTCACTGGTTTAAGTCCCGCTCTCTATTATTCCCTTCAAACTACAGACATTTTTTTTACCTAGTATTCGTGGGCATAAGGGTACCTGTGACTTCTGTATTATGTTCATACGTATACACGTATTATCACGGCTTCTCCCTTGCGATATTTGCAGAAAGAACATATCTCTGCATTTTTCTACTCAATCAAACAACTTTCGCCTCCTCTAAATTCATATACCTCGTCATGTTAAAAGAGACCCAAAATGCAATTGGGTATATCTTAATAGATTGTATGACGGGATCAGATGCAATACTAAAATGATCTTTAAATGCTTAAGACTAAATAAAACTCTAAGCTGGTTACTAAATGTCATTCGAATCCTCTTAAATTTTTATTTTGACACTTCTTAACAAAATAAAATATCATTTGTTAAATTTGCCCCTCAACGCCCCCATACCCCCTGGGGCTCAGCAACGCCCCCCAGATCCCTCCAGCGCCCACAGGAGAGCTGTTGCGCCCACTTGGCGAACCTTTGTTATGGAAGAGGTCTTTTATCATACAGTTACTTATTTTTTCGGGTTCCATCGAGAATCAAAACCGAACCCATGCGTTTAAGTCAAGCGTTTTACCAATTAGGTCACGAAAGTTATAGGGTGGTGTATACGGCAGTGTGTGGTTTTTAATAATTATAGACCACTTGATTTCAAGAGGTTTAAACAGTGTTTCGAAATTTCATTAAATTTGAATAAAATATGGATTCCCCCAATGGTGATGCAGAAATATTAGCTAAATACTACACAGTTTATCATTTTTATTTTTGTCGTTATTCATTTAGTTATTTCCGATACCGTTATACCACTATATCTTTCCAAACTTTTCAATCTTCTACAATACACTATACGTGTAGGTACATACATACACGCTGTCTCGCAATTTCGAACTTTAATATTCATACACCTTCTTTTATTAATCCTACGATTTCTCTGACATTTAACACTTCCTTCTCTCAAAATATTGATGTAACCAAATCTAACTCTCATTTGCGCTGTATGTTTGATTTGATATTCTTTCTTCATTTATTATTTCACATCTCCAAACCATTTCAAAGTCCTCTTCTTCTTCTTACACTTATTCCAAATCACTAATGATGTATTCTGTCATGTACTTTGATCCCATATAATATTCTTAAAGCACGCATTTCAACAGCAATTATTCGCAACCTCTCAATTTTTTTCCATAACCACGTTTCACTTCCATATGTCAAAGTACTCCTATACGATAGGAACATTTTAAAAATCTTTTTCATTTATTTTTCTATGTGACCTGACCATCTTAATAATCTTTACGTAATCTTAAGTACTACACAAGAAAACTGCGTGGGTAAATACTTTACGTGGATATTTGGAATAGTTGACCAAATATAGCACAAGCGATATTACTTTTTATTCATTAGATATAATTAAAGATTATAAAATCCAAAATATTGAGAAAATTTTAAGACATTCATAATTAATCAAAGACAAACGAAATGTCAAAGATCGATAACAAAACCAAATGACACTCCAGGAAACGGAATCTATTTCAAAAACATCCAGTTTAGACCCCTGTAGTCGCTTTTATCGTTTAATTCGTTTAATATTGAGTTAAAATTTTAGCTCCAACATAACAGGAAACTTGCGAGTGGTGACACTTTGACGGATCCCAAATAAGATTATACGATTCTTCGGTAATTATGAACATTTGCAAGTAATTTAATTTATTTAATCAATAAATTGTTGTACTTAAAAGTATTCCCATATGTACTGAAATTTTGCAGAGATTTCAATAAAATGAGATCGCTTAAAGTTATATGCATATATTGTAATGTACTGTATTACACTAGTGTTGTATACAGTGCAGCCGGGCTGGCTCATTGTCATGTGGCAATCTTTTCTTATCAACCAGAAATATTTTAAAGAGGCCTTGAGTGAAAACGAGACTGGAATCCTATTTTCTGTTTAAATCTTGGTTCCAACGGGAATCGAACCTGCAACCCCCGAGTTGGGAGACAAACGTCTTACCAACTTGATCACAGAGGTTGTTTTATTGATATATCGTTTTCCAGAACCAAAGTTGACTATAACACGGTGTGGTACGAGTACCTCTAATACAGTGTGCCAACTGAAATACTAGAAGCAATAAAAATATATATTTCGCGAGACAAAGTTGCACAAGAGATTTTTTTTCATTGTTTTCATCTTACACAAGATTGTTATCTAAATTTGAGTGTTTTTTTCAATTCAGCCCACGCGTCAGCGTCTCATTTACTTCAAACCTTAATTAAAAATCAGCCTGGACGACTTTTTGATAAAAAATGGTAACAACGGGAATCAAACCTACAACCTCAGAGTAAAAAATAAGGCTACGTACCAATTAGGCCTTGGGGAACGTCTATTTATATTAAAACAACACATTTCAAGATTTTTTTTTAATGGAGATAAATGCAAATTATTGATAGTTAAAATACGGAGGTCATCATCGGTTGCTCGTAGGGTGGTATATTAGGCTCATTATTATGGATCGTCTTCATAGACGGCCTATCATCTCTTCCAGATCTCCATTCAGCCTTACATCGGTTCATCTTCGGGCCGTTTAGCTACTCCAATCAAGTGGCGTCAAATGATAGTTTTGCCGCATTCAAAGTTTTCTGTGAAAGTATCGACAACTTGCTAGGTTGTCCAAGCCTTAAGCCACTTTATAAGTATATTTACAGCGCTATGAGTAATTTCCCTTCTTACGTGACGTCGGGTCTTAAGTCCGTCGTTGCTATTATTATTGTCACATTCAAATGTGTGGTCACCAGATGAGTCTCTTTAGACAATACGTTACTACGTGACGTCACGCACATAAAAAATTAAGAGGATTAGACATTTTAGTATAGATCGCGCTAGATGAGAACTTATTTTGTCCCTCATAATAGCATGGGGGGTGATGGGCTAGAATCAAACTGTTTACAAATATCTTGAATCATTTTACAGTTTGTGATTTATTTAATTTTTTTATTTAAGCAGTAACTTTTACATTGCCAAATTTGGTGGGTTTATTGGCAAAGGAAACCTTTTCCAACCAGTTTCCAGTGCTGGTGGAAAAAACTTATATTAGAGTTTTTTACTCGTACACGGACAATAAAATGATAAAAACAGAAGCTGAAGATAAAAGAAAGCAAGATCCTTTGACAATTATTTTTTTATGTAATGATATTAATCCAAATTTGTTCCTAGTCAGTGAGCAATAAATAATTGATTACCTTTATTGAAAATACAAACCATGTACGACAAGTGCAATCACAGTAGACTCTATATGAACATTTCAAATAACACCACTTTTATCAAATAAGAATATAAATTTCATATTTCAATCTTCACAAGAAAACTATAAACTTTATTCACATTATGTAAACGGTATGAGGTATGTAATGAGCATTCTAATACTGGTATCTTCTTCAACGCATGCTCAATGTTGAGCGTCGTGGTTCTCTGCTATGTCTTGAACTCGGCGGACCACTTATCTCCAATACTTCCTGCCCTAGACCATGCTGAATGCAGTGCTCAAAAAGGATTCTGTTAATTCCTTTATTTGAAATGTCCATCTCAAAGGACACCTTTCTCTTGCTAGCCTTTATTTTACTGTCACCTCGATTTCCAGTTTCTCCAACTTACATAATATTTTTAGCAACATGTCCAAAATATAATACATTAGGATTATTTTTATGTGTGTTGTCGATAGTATTTCGGTAATCTCCATTTTTTGGATGATTAAAACGTTAGCGTACCTTGCGGTCCAACGGAAAATGTAGCAACCGCCTCCAGCATCACATTTCAAAGGTATTGGTTGGCAATAATGTGGCAAATATAATTATTTCATCTGCAGAAAAAATATAGGAAAGGATATTGGGAGGGATTCGGAAATAATAATTTTGCAACGATACCACGAATAGTTGTAATAAAAATGGAACCCATTTTTGTACTCATATGCCATTCTTAAAGTAATATCATATTTTTCTACCGCAAAATGTTATATGAATGCAAGTCACGTCTCGCTAATCTCATGAGTATCAATGCTAGCTTGATAGCAGAGGAAAATCAGAGAAAGTTATCAGGAAATCATATCCTGGGAGGGTTGTACTCGAAAACCACTTTAGTAGCATGATATCCTGCTTGCATATAATCATCCCCAAGGACTCCGTTCCAATTACGTCAAAGTGAATACGTTGGTAATAGATGTTGAAACTAAAAGATGTTCATGTAGAACTTGGTGATGAAATACCATATTATTTGAAGTGTAAATAAAAGAGTTAATGAGTTCTTTTATTGCCTTAATTGCATCAAGGTTGATCAAATATTGTTCCAAAGTGCAATTACCTTGTTGCGTGTAATTTGGCTTTTGGAAGACGCTGGTTCCTCACCCGGGGGTCGGATTCAAAAATGATAAAAAGGGTGCTTGTCAGGCTAGAGAGTTTGTCTGGTAACAATATCCGCTCGCACTAGACGTGTGAATATTGTTCCCTATCCAGGTGAAATAGTATTGTATTTCAAACATGTACGACGGCGAACTGTGTGATACCTGTCGACTCTAGTTGTTCTAAATCCGAAAGCTCGAAAACTGAGACCAAAAACAATAATGTCTCCTAACCACACTCTTCAACATAACCGCATCATCGATTCAGATCTATTGGAAGGTGCTCATATGAATGAATGAATTAATTGTTAGTTTAATTAGCATTTTATCGTGTTCATAGTGTCAGAGGTATGTGTGGCGTGTGCAACTTTAGGAAACATTGAAGGCAATTCCTTTTGAGAAGTCTTAAAGATAAATGAACACTACACACAAATACTAAACACCACCTTAAGTTGAGTATGTTATTATTAAATATCGGAAGATCTACAAACGTTTCTTGGTACTTCGTCTTGTGTTGGAAACTTTTCTAGAGTTTTCTTACAAAGTATTGTATGTTTTTCTAAACACGTAGAAAAGTTCCTCGTCTTATGGCCGCAGTCACCACTTTTCTATCCCAACAAATGTTTAACAAATGTTTTATCTACCAATGTTAGTTGGTTCGAATACCGAGTAAAAGCGTATTTGAGGAAAGTGTGCTCTGTATAGGCGCTATAGAAAGTGTCCTTCATTATTATTGTTTTTTTGCAAAAAAAACAGCACTCGATGAATTAACAAACATTTTAAACATATTCAATATTACAACTAGGTGAATACAATATCTTCCATAGTAACTATTTTCATCTTCCGCGTCTATTTAAAAATATTACAGAAAAAAATAAATGCATGTTTCTGGCATCAGAATAAAGTCTCGTAAGAAAAAATCTGGAACATTGTTTTTTCAGGAACAATGCATATTCAAGAAGGGTACATCAAATGGAAAAGCAACGACTTCTTGACATTTCGACTGAGTCGTTTGTTGCGGAAACTAAGAACATAATGTGGCTAAGAATTAGAAGTGAAAAAGTAACATTAAAATTTGCTTGACTGATGTTAATTAATGGTCCTTGAGAACATAATTGATTACAAGCCTTATCATTTTCAATACCCAAAGCTTTTTTTTAAATATTTTAAAGTAATAAATTTGGATTGTTCTTTAAACATAATATTAATTGATTTTGGTCACGTAAAAATGAGTTAAAAAAAATATTTTTTTAAAATATTCACAAGAAAAGTGAAGAATTATTGAACACTTAGAAAAACGTGATACGATGAAATTTATTTAATTCTGAGAGTAAAAAACCTTTTAAATAGAATATTATGCGTGTTGAGGTAAATGGATGTGGCAGAAGCGAATAATGTATGCTTGGATATAATGTATGGATATCTATTATCTCTGCATATCGCGATAGGAGATGGTAAATACTCTAGTCAAATTATGTATCTCAAAATCCAAATCCCTTCATTTTCAAATGATCTATCAACCTTATATATATTTGAAGTGTACATACTCGTATTGTGTCTTGAATCTTAGAAAATACGTTTGTTTCCCTTTGTGGTGTCACGTTTATAAATTCCAAGTATTCTTCTCAGATAGTGCATTTTTACAACATTTATTCGACTCCTTCAGTCTTTTCCAACGCCCCCATTTCACTACCCATATATCAAAGTTTCTACTAAAATACTGTTGTGAACTACCATCTTAGCAGATTTATATTCTACCCGGTTTGGGTATGTATATTGAAGGCCTCATTGACTTTATGTCTGATCGCTTCCGTCCTATTTTATTGTTGAATTTAAATCAGTATATGAATGAAACTACCATTTATCAAACCCGGAACACCCGCTTGTAAAACCAGAATGTATGAACCATCAGATCACATATGTCGATAGTAAAATTTCCTTTACCAGACAGGGCCCCTTTTGTTTTAGGGTTTTTTGGGTCACATTGGGAATAAAACCCGAACTCCCGAGTGGAACTCTTGCGTCTTACCAATTAGGCCACTGAGTGCGTGTGTGAGTGCTGATGTCTATTCACGTGTGGTAGTATTATCAATCCGTGAAATGACGAATTGTTAATCCGTTCCTACTCTAGTGGTTCTAAACACGAAGGATCGTTCACTTGGTTCGAGGGCAACTTTAACAGACCACGTTCTTTGAGTGCCTTTGAGGATAATCTGTTCTCTAAACGGCACTATATAAATTGCTATTTTAGTATAATTACTCGTAAAACGTTTACGTATGAAAAATGAAAAGAGCCCAATAAATTAAAAGAATATATGGGGTTGAACATGTTTGATAAAATTAGGAATGAGTGATTACGGAGAAATGTGAACTTAAGATTGAT
This sequence comes from Odontocerum albicorne, assembly GCA_949825065.1. NCBI lineage: Eukaryota > Metazoa > Arthropoda > Insecta > Trichoptera > Odontoceridae > Odontocerum > Odontocerum albicorne. Next base: position 25,233,503 of record OX463850.1, read on the forward strand.
GTGATGTGTAAGATGAAAAAGAGCAGTCTAAGTTGGTTTGTGCACGTGAAACGAATGAGTGATGAAAGACTAACGAAATAAATGAGAGTGTAAGGTGATGAAGAAGACCAAGGAAAGTATGGTTGGACCAAGTGTCGGTTATTTTGAAAAAATATGTAAAATTTAAGAGAAATCCTAGGAACTGTATGAGAAGGTATAAGTATGTAAGAGGCGAAGGATGTGTGTCGGGATAGGAAAATCTGGGACTGTCTCCTTTTTGCCCACCTACGAAAGAAAAAAATGTAAAATTTTATGGAGGATGATATTGTGTAAATGAACTTTTCAAGATTTAATTAATCAAATTATAAAAATACAAACGTTTAAAAATTGTTAGAAGTATTTTTTCTTCGAAATGAAAGGAAAATTCTCAAAATGATAAATCACGTTTAATTATTATTCTGAACACAAAGAGAGAGCAAAAATATGTCTTATTTGAGAAGATAACAAATAATGAGAAATAATGACTTTTTTTTCATCCGAAATATTTAAAAAAGATTAATGTGACAAAATGTCCAATAAAAACATAAATGTAAAAACAGTGGCTTTTAATGCTAGGTTTTTGGCTTAAAGTAAGTACGAGTAAACATCTTCTGAAAAAAACATTAAAACCGCACGATATTAAATTTTGGAAAGTTCATAATATAACGAAACAATAAGTTTTCTATCGGTTTTAGTTGACATACTATTGAGAATCCGTCCATGCATTTGACGTGGCCGGCGTGATATCTGTCCACACACGCTCTAACTTGTTCAGGACGAACACTTTTGAACCTTTCAAAATCCTCCAAGGTATAGTACGATTCTCAAGAAATAACAACATACGCTAATCCCAGGTTTAGTAGGATTCTCAAATAAATAATATATACACATAATTCCAGGTGCAATAGGATTTTCAAAAAACCACAACATACAAATAATCCCAGATATAGTAAGTAAGATACAGAAAAAATAACAACAAATGTGTAGACATAATCCCAGGTACGAGTATACATGTAGTAGGATTCTCAGAAAATAACAACATACATATAGTCCCAAGAATAGTAGAATTCTCAAAAATTAACAGCACATATATAATCCCAGGCATACTAGGATTCTCCAAAAATAAAACATACACATAATCCCAGGTGTAATGGGATTTTCAAAAAATAACGACATACAAATTATCCCAGATATAGTCAGATTCAAAAAAAATAATAGCATATGTGTTCACATAATCCCAGGCACGAGTACAGATAATCCCAAGAATAGTAGAATTATCTAATGATAACAAACATATTTTACAATACCAGTCATAGAAGGATTCTCAAAAAATAACAACATACACATAAAAAAACTGTTAATAAAAAACAAAATTTACTTTCAAACGTTATTGTTGTTTGACATTTTACGACTAGTACTCAAATAAAACAGGATTTAAATGTTGAAAGATTTTCTAAAGCAAAATGAATATCAATGAGTCTCGAATGAGCATTACGTACATCTGCGTGCGTTACGTTTTTATACCAAACTAATCATTACGCCCTTTTGAGGGCATTCTGTCTGCTAATGATGAGGCTTCTCCGTACATATTAATTGTATAGAGATTGGAACACATGCTCCACGTATAGGGTACGTGCCGTGATTTTTGTCTCCGATTTACCTCTTTCCTATCATACACAAAGCCGAATGAATTGACCAATAAATGGCGTAAACCTGTGCGAGGAGGGTCGTAAAATATGAGAGGCAAAATATAATTTACTGTTTTAGTTTTGTTTGACGTATCTTAAATTTGTTAATTATTGGTGATATTTGTCTAAGTGTCTGCGGCCATAGTTTAAATTCACACTAAGCAAGCGGGGAGTCCAGGTTCGATTCCTGGCGGATTCACTTCGAGACTGGTTAGACCATTTTACATCTGAAATTATGACTTTCTGTTGTTTATTTTGGGGTGTACCTTGGCTCCCTGTGGCTGTATCCAGGCTATTGGACAATCCAATTTCTCTCAGGTCATGAGAACTTTAAACAATCTTGTCTCTTCACCTTGTAATTTTCGGGGTTATATGGATTAATCCGCAGTTCATATTTTGTGGTCTGGGATGATAATCGAGTCAACAATTTCCGAAGGGATCTCTTCGGACCGGTCGACTACTCTGATGGAGGGGTGTCAAAGAATAGTTTTGCTGCATTCACATTATTCGGCGAAAGTACTGGCAACTTGCTAAGCTGTTTGAACTCCTTAAACCGTTTTATAAACGGTTTAAGGCCAGGTCTTAAACCGTTTTATAAACGTTGCGCTCATAAAAATAACTTAGATGAGAACTTATTTTGTCCCCCATAACAGTGTGAATAGTGGTGGGATATAAGTGAACTGTTTATATGTTATTTATCATAAATTAAACTAGTTAACAAAGTTTTTGTAACAAACGTGAAAATGCCTATTTTAGGTAAATGTTTGTGTGCTGATAACAAATATGAACTTGAAAATGTTCCATCATGTACCTTTAAAGAGAAAAACCTGAAATAAGTTTTTGACTGAAACCTTTGAAAGATGAAAAGTCCGAAAAAAAATTCAGTGTTGAAGAACTAGAAACTTGGAAAGCCTTTGGAAGAGCTGTTAGTGGTTTCCTAGGTAATAATAAAGCTGGCAATTACGAACAGCTTGTACAAGAACTCTTGCAGTTACCAGAATCTAGAATGTCGAATGTCACTGAAAATACACTTTCCCAAAAATGTTGCGAGTAATCTGTTTATGGTTGTCTTCTGTAATGTAGGGGATTCTAAGTTATCTAATTTGAGTTTTCATTCAATTTAATATACAATCTCTAAAAAAAGGTTGATTCGATCAACTTTATAAAAAGGCTATTTTTTAACAAAAGAATGGTATATAAGGTCAATTTTTCTTATGGTAATTATTTTTTATTCTGCTTTTTTATTTTCCTATTTAACAACATTGTATTCTGTGTCTAAATTTAGTATTTCAGGAATTTATTTATTTTCATTGTTGTAATTACGACTTTTGAAATGCGTAAAAACGTACTTATTTTATTAAAACACTCCCCCTTCTGTTAAACAAAAATGATACTTCCGCTCCTATGTTGGGGTGTACACTAACCATTCTGCGTCATATAACATCACCAACTGGTGATAATAATAAGAGCATAATACAACTGTATTATGCTCTTATTACTGGACCCTTCATTTTCAGTAGAAAGACTTTATCACAATTCTCTTCGATAACTTAAACCATATTTTTTTAATTCGGTTAACTGTAGCCGTGTTGATAATCCCTTAAATATAAATGTAGGTGATTGTTGGATGGTGCTGCCTCCATTTTAAAGGAATTTTTTTACATCGTATATATAAAAAAGTATATTTTTTATTTTTCCAGATTTCTTTTGAACAGAAATTAATGACGCCCATGTTATTGTCAATAAAGAAATTGCTCAAAAAATTGTATTGAAATAGATTTTCCGTTTTATTTTTATTCAGAACAACGTAACATTAAAATATTTTACTTTGAATACACTTCGGAAAAAATATTTTTAAAAGACATAATTGTACTTTATTGCATTATACTTTTTTTGTCAACATTACAGCCCGGAGGAGTTTATTGTCATGTATCAACCTCTTCAACCAACTAACACCAACTAGGTCACGGAGCTCGTCATTCTATTAGGGTCACTTTGTAACCCATTTTTAATTTTAGTAGTTAGGAGCGGTTACAATTAAAACGACTCGTTTTTGTCAGAAAGATATACGAGTATCTTATGAAAGATGTGAGTTTACTTTCTCGGTCTTATTGCTCCGAGTACTTAATTTAATAAATGTAGACTTACCTAATCTGCAACAAGTTGACGTGCAAAAAGTCAAACGCAGAAACTTGACAAATACAATATTTAAGATTTGTTAATTAAATTTAGTGTTTCTGCTTTTAAAGGGGGTGCACCGGTCGAGGTGTCTTAAATGGGTGAAGCTCTAGAATTATCTTCTTATGTATCTGGTCAAATAGGTAAATATTTTTTGGGTTCAGTTACCGGTTGTATAAAAAAATCAAAAAGGTTCTCGCTTGATTTTTACTAAATGCTTTATTAACATCGTTCTGGTTGGTTGGAACAGAGTTTCACAGCGCAATTTTACAGCCAGGTGTTACTTTATACAATGAAAGTATAATATATATTTAAATTTTTATAATTGTATAAAGCGTTACTTATTTGAACCTTTTTAAATAAAACTAGCAGTAACCCGTCAATAATGACTGAAGTATTTTTTTTTCAATATGACGTTGTACTTACCTTGTATCGCATCGTGGTGTCGTGTTGCTGCTTCTCTCGAGTCTCGCTTGTTCTTTTTGTTGACGCTTGATTGTTGTGATTGACGTGATCGTCTCCCTCTTTTAGCATATTTAGCTCTTTTTGCAGCCATCTCACCTTTTTGATCCATAATAAATGGTCTGTAACTATTTAAAATTACACTTTGTCTTGCAGAAAAAATAAAAAACTTACATGTTAAGGGAATTTTTCTTACAAAGTGTTGAGTAAAATCTGTTTTGAAACGAAGCTGGTATCTTTAATAATGTAGAAATTGAATTGAACGAAACTCAGAACAGAGTAGAAACGTTATTGACCGAAAATTTTATATCGAGTATTAACAGCTAAATTCATTTATTTGTGACACACAGCAACAGTTAAAAGTGTCACACACCGTTTAATGGTAACGTCATTTATCGACGATCATCCTGTTGTAGACTTGCTCCAGAGTTTTTTTCACTTACGGCCTTTTAACACCTTTCTGGTTGGTTGGCAGTAAACCATCAATATTGTACTCTATAAAAGGATTTTTTATAGTATGCAAAACGAAGGACCTATAATATAGGACATATATTATACGTTGTGTGAAATATTTGGAATTCTGAAAATGGGCTGCTCCCATCACTGCTCTTCCAAAAATCAAAGTAAATAATTATCTGTTTGTGAAGCCTTATTAACTTAGAATATTTATGTTATATTTCTTTTCATTTCAGGGTCATGTCTCAGCTATGGGCATTCGTGTTGGGGAGGTAAGTTTTTTTTAGTTTTTACCGATTTTATTGAACAAAATACGATAATATTTAGAGATGAACCTAGTTTTTCGTTTAGTTAAAAAATGAATTTTGATAAACGACATCCTTTTGAATACATTTTTTTTCAATCTATTTAATACTCCCCTCGATTTTTTCCGCCAAGTATTCGGGGTTTTAAGAATACCTATGACTTCGGTCATAGATATTCTTTAAAAAAAAAGGAAAAATAGCATGCCAGTATGATCCAATTGTCTCACTTAAGGTTTGCTATCGGGTTCAGAACGGTGGTCTGGTCGGTGAGTTTGCTAGAGTGACTCCACACCACAATTTCGCTTTCCAACTAAATAAACGTTGCAATGTCAAGAAAATCCTCAACTACGACGCAATCCAGCAACGACAACGACATTGGACAGATTAGAAACCATTGAACTATCAGTCAGAGTATTGGAATAAATACCTGGTAAACACATATGTTCCGAAGATCTCTCCGTTATTTACCGACGTCATCTCCTAAAATTCTTCCCACCACAACTCCCACTCCAATTTTTTACCTTTAGATGCGTCCAACCTATCGGTGTCAGCCCGGTCATAATTTGATATTGTTTGTGCTCCTTGATGTTGATGTGAAAACCTTGAAATCGATAGGAGCATATCATTATCTGAAGTGGAAAGAAAATATTTTAGTAAAACAATTGCATTATTTTTAAACTGCTGATAGTAATATACATCTAAGTGTTTCGAGGTCAATTCCCAATCGCCAAAAAACAACATTATCCCTATTTGATTAAGAACTCTCCGTTGTTGACACTTTTGGCATATGATAGCACAATCAACACACGCGGCAACAGATACCAAGCTGCGTATCAACGTCAATCGTTATAAAACCAAAGGCTTGAATAATGGGGCTGAAATAATTTCTGCCACCATGCTCTTCAACACGTCTACATGAGCAATGTGAAATTGTTACTAAGAAGCGCATAAATAATAATAATAAAATTCATCATCATCATTGCTGGGCCTCGTAGTCGAGGCTCTCCTCGCTATTCCAACGTCAATTCAATTGGAAAGCGAAGCTGCACCGTGGAGTTTTTTTTAAAGTGAATGAGCCGTTGCACACCAGGAAACTCATCGGTCACACGGCTGTCCTGGATCCGATGGCAAGTGAGGCGATCGGAGCACAACAGCATGTTTTTTACCTCATTTTGAAATAATAGATATGACCGAAGTCATAGGTAATAATAAAATTACTGTTTATACCAACTCTCCTCAACAGCGCTCTAACTTTGGACTCGAACCACTTTTACTGACATATTAAAAAACAGAGTGTAAGAATATCTGGTGGTAACTGTAGCCTTTGTATAAGGTATTTCCTCGTATGGGCAGAAAACTCTTCAAGGGAAGACGAACTACAAAAATAACCTTTGTAGATCTTCCGATATGTGATAATAATGTATTTGGCTTTAGATATAGTGTAGTAGTCATATTTGATAATTTTTGTTAAGACCTTCCAAAGAAGGTTGTCTTCTACCCATATCTCTTACACTAAGAGGCAGACAATTCCACGCCACAAGACCAGCAACGGGAAAATGTCTACCATATTAGCCAGCCCTATTAAATGGATTTTGAATAATCAATTTATAAAATGAAGTAGAAATCGACCTCAATCGATGCTTGTTTGGTTGAGTAATATTTCAATTGGACGGATATTTTTTATTATTTTAAATGTCCTGTAACTGTACCCCCCCTCCCCCCCTAATGGATCGATTCGGAATAATCAGTGTATGCGATGAAGAAGACATCAACCTACTTCTTCATTCTTCTCCTCTCCGTAGGAACATCTCTGAGATTCGACAGTTATAATGGAGATATCCTATTAAGGAACTTAAATACAATGTTGAAGCCAATTCTTTCGCGACACTTGTGCAAATGTAGACTTTTTGAAAGCAGAATGAATGACGTATTTAATACAATTATTTTTGTATTTTCAGGCCATGGCAAACGGAGTCCTGGTCGTGTGATGCACCAAAATGCTCCTTCAGTGCAAGACTACCGCAGGTACCTCTCCCGGCTGTTGCACTTGGACCTGAACAAACCTCTCGAGATGCCAGCAGCACCATTTGCATTCAATGTAAGTAGTCGTCGTCTGTTATTTGATACATTTATTTATTTAACACTTCACTGTAAAAACAATCTGACGGGCTTTTAGCGGGCATTCTTTTCCAACCAACCAGAAAAAGTAAATAAAGGACGGTAATGGTCACAAAATAAATTCAAATGATAATTCATTTTTGTGAAATTTATGAATAATATGCTCGTACATAGTAAAATATAAAATATGTTTTTTTATTTTACTTATTTTTCCTTTTATGTAAAAAAAGGCACCACAAAGTGAAACTATAGTCTTTTCGAAGATTCAAGAAATATACATAGTACCTAAGAGTAAACGTAAAAGTGAGATACCACCAATCAAAGGAAAAGGAAGGGTATGATCATAGAGAGGAAAAAAAACCAGGAATGAAACACGTTATATCACTGACTTGAAATCAAGAGTTTTTCACTCACTTTTTAAGAATGCCAAGGACGGACCAAGCATAACATTGATTTATAACTGGTCCCAGAGTCTCTGCATGGATAGTAAAGGAAGACGTAGAAAAATTAAGGGTGGCGAATTAGGAAGGCCAATAAACAACCCCTGTTTGAGCATAGTGCTAGTCCATGATCGGAAATGCGCTGAAAATTTTCGACTAGATAAGAGGGGGGGGGGGGGATAGTTAAGAATATTAAACAATAGAGATAATATGTGAATTTGGCGTCTATTTCTCACGATCAACTAGTTCAACTCTCTTCTGCATGAAGTGATGTGATCGTACTTTCTTACGTTAAATGTTAATAACATTGTGAATCCTCAACAGCTTACATTACCTAGTGGATATTTATCTCCATTTACCTACCTTCAATCTCCGATAATGGTCAAGACAAAAATAAAAAGACTGATTTATCCCAACTATTTCAGCATTCAGGACTTGAACATTTACTTAAAATATGACTATAAATGTGATGTATGGATGAGAAAGCAAATAGCACAATAAGTTTAAGAATTCTGCTATTAAGGTAGTATTTTTGAGATGATGAAAAAGTTACGGGGGATATCGAACGATAAAAAACAAAACTAATGAGACACAAAAACATATAAACTCGAACCGCATAGTAACAAAATCTGCTAACATGATAATCCACAATATTATTTTAGTACCATATTTGATGTACAAGAGTGAAATGTAGAATTGGAACAATACAAAAAAGAGTAGAACCAATGCTGTTGAAATTTGTACACTTAGAAGAATACACGAGGCAACACTATATGACATTAAAAGAATATATGACAATCAGCGTTTAAGTCTTGAATTTATCTATTCATTTACATTTTTAAAAATAATCTTAAAAACTAAGTTAATCAACTTACATTCAACTTGATAAAAAAGAAATCCTTTTGCGAAAAAAAATCACTTGAAAAAATACTGTCTTACTGAATGTTAAATACCTAATAATAATAATAACTAGTTGTAATACTCCACATCCAATACATTATTTTATTGTTTGGTAACAATACCTTTATTGTAACAAAAAAAAACGCTGAAAAATATAATAAGAAGTAGAACAATTTTCAAAATAATTCAAATTCTATTCGTAATATTTTTTTTTACAAAACGACATCTATCGATTTTAATGAAACATTTTTTCAGAAAAGCACTATCTAGCGGACAGCATAAAAAGCTTTTCAAAGTTTGGGGAAAACTCCGAGCGCTTTTCAACAGAAATTTTCTTCTAATTTCAGCGTCCGTCGGTAGATGCCAGTAACGAGAACGACTTGTACCCGAATAGACGCGGCTTTAGGGAAAATGCTGACTTAAGCGACGAAAGGCGAGACTTCAATATTGGAAAATTTTCCTTGTAAGTTACTTTTTAGTTGAATTGTTTGGTTTTTCGAGTAACAAAAAATAAACGTGTTATATTTAAACAATTTTGTAAGTACAAATACACCAAAATGAAATAATTATTGAATTACAATAAACTTTTGTTTACAAAAATACATTTTAAGTAGAATTTCCAAAAGTTCATAAATGCCATTCCTACCTACAACTTATTCATATTTGATCTCTCATATTGACATCTCTTAATTACTTGCTTACGTACATTTGCATGTAGGCATTGATATTCGTATCACAGAGTTGTCAAAAACCAAAATAAAGAGGATATATTTTAGATTTTTTTTTATCTTTTTGCCAAACACTTGAAGAAAATGATATTCATGCTATGAGTTCTAGTATGTAACTACGATTTCTATAATTTTTAATGCGTTAATTTTGAATATTTCGAATGATAATATATTTAACACAGTACAAAACTATAGATGTTTTATTACAAATTTTAATATTGCCATTTAAATGCATTTTTTAAATATTTTTTATTCACTAGTCTGTAAAATTATTTTTCATATTAAAATATGTTTTTTTTTATATAATTGTACAATCCGTTATGCCAGAAATTCGTGCAAATAACTTAAGAACACAATGTTCCATACTTCTTCCTGAATTTAGTCTTATGGTAAACTCTCATTTTTTATTTTTTTACTGTGAAGGATTTTCTAGTTCTTGGGCAAAAATAAACAGACAAGTCAATCTTCCAACTAAAAAACACAAAACAGAAAAATAAAAAAAATTAAAACTATATATAAGCGAAAAACTATGATAAAAACGCTTCATATTACTGAACAGTGAATATTTCCGTGAGCTCTTTCGTAAGAGGCTTTCGGATTCGATTCCCGATCGAGCCCATATAGAAAAAAGGGCCCCAGTATGATTTAAGAGTTCATATGATAATGATAGTGTAACGAACAAGTCGTGTATGAATATTGATAACTGCCCACATGCGGTAATATTTCTAACACATGTGGTGGAAAGTTAGGTGTATATTTCAGTGGTTCTAAGCCCAAAGGCTTGATTATTAAGGCTGAAATTGATTCTGTCTCCCGGTTATGATCTTCAAAATGTCCGTATCACTATTTCGTATGTGTTGAGAGATACCATACGAATAAATAAAATGGCTGAAGAGAAACCAAATATTATCAGCGCAGCTTTTATTTTATCATACGACATTGATGTTAAGTCAAATAATCAGGGCTGTGGAGTCGGATGAAAATTTACCGACTCCGACTCCGGATTTATTTTATACTCCGACACCGACTCCGACTCCAACTCCGACTCCGACTCCAACTCTTGACTCTGACTTCAATTTTTATTTTATTTTATAATTTACTGCGTCTACCTAATGTATTTATATTGACTTATTAATGATGGATACAGGTATAAATTAAAAATTAATTATATTCGTACACAAATGAAACAATTTTATAAAAAAATATATAAACAATACGCATTAAGCAATATCTTCACACTAAAATAATATTAAAAATATATATTAATATTTAAAAAAAGAATTAAATGAAACTTTTAAAATAATTAGAAAAGCAACACAGGTAGGTTTAAAAAAAATAAGAAAACACCTTAAAATAAAATAAAAAGGTTGCTTCATTTGTTTTTTATACGTTAACTAAATCTTATTAATATTGTTTATTATTATTTTGATTCAATATTGAATAGAACACAAGATAAGATTTTTGAAAGAAAATATACTTTATATAAATCTTATTTCCTATTCGTGGTCTAAATGGAATTAGATCTCAAAATAAGTCAGGATTTATGGCATCTCTTAACTTGTGTAGGTGGTAAGTGGTAAGGCCGTGACGGTCAGCGCTGAATCTTGAATAATTTCAGGATATCGCAGTATTGCTGTTTTTATATCTAATTTTGTAAAAACTGTAAACTGAACGTAATCCCCTTTTGGGGTTTATTGCGATTATAAAAATCTGCATAGTATCAGGCATGAAACGATGAGAGGTTAACTGGTTTATACATACCGTAACGTTTTTCATTAAAGAAAATGTTAAAATAATTAAACGGAGTCGGAGTCAGTCGATTTTTTCCAACTCCGACTCCAACTCCGCCTAAAATGTTCCGACTCCACGACTCCGGCTCCGACTCCGACTCCACAGCCCTGCAAATAATGCTTAAATTACAGAAGTTTAATCCGGAGAAGGGACAAAAAAACTGGCGTGAAATCGCTTTTTTACTAACCTATCCGATTAACCTTCTTCATTTATTGACCTCTTTAAATCCACTTATTATAAACTTATTACCACGATATATATTTCTACCCCCTATCCCGATGCTTTTTTCAGACTCTCTGCCTGAATAGGGGATAAAAACAAGAAGAGTGGGACAGTAAAGTAATTAATGTTATTTATTCGAGTAAGTTTCATAAATTTAAAGCCATTTTTTTTGACATATCACTTTACTCCTCTTCTTCTTAGTGAACTCTATGTAACAGATATGGTGTAGATTGCAGCTTCAGCAAGCATTTAAAGACAGCCATTTTTACAGGTCATTTTCAAAATTTATGATTAAATATGAATACTAGACACATACACTACACTCCACGTGATGCGGATTTTTATAAATATAACATATCGGAAAATCTAAAAGGGTTTCTTTGTAGTTCGTTTTTCCTCGGTTAGTTATCAGCGGTTTTTCTCAACATATTTAACTACGGGAAAGTACCCAATCTAGTAACCGCAGGCTCCATCTTTCTTTCTTTACATTTAACGTATACATTTTTTGTAATATTGTTTATCTTTCAATAAAAATGGGTTTGATTCTCGACTAAGAGCGCCCTTGAGATGATTCCGGCCTCGAAACTTAAATTGTCTTTTTCATAACTATTATTATCTGCTATTAAAAAAGAACGACCAGCATAGCAATTTTATAAAAAAATACCCTTTTCCGTAACCTATAGCCCATTTATTATGCAGGTTTTTAATTAGAAAATTGCTTAATTAAGGCGTTTTAGCAGATAATTAACACATTTCCAATATTTGAAATGTTAATTAACACTGAGCAGCGTGAACTCGAAAATGTGATAATAGATTTGTCTAATTTTGATGAGCTTTTACTTACCTTAAACACATTTTTGTAAAAGCCGACACCGAATATGGTATACTGAAATTATTCAAAATTTTGTTTCATATTATTTGATTTAATTACCCATTACGTGGTTTCGCTCAGTGAACATCCTGAGAATTGCGATCGCTTTGAGGTTTTACTATTGGAACAATACAATAATACAATAACTGAACAAGTTGATTGTTCCAGTAGTAAATGAACAAGTTAACTCCTCCGTTCACAATTTCTCTAAAAACGATGTAAACTCCCTTATAGTGCAATCGTACACTCGTATAAAATTGAATATTGTCTTGGATGAAAAAGCTGTCCCCGAGAGGCACGTAGGGATACGATAAAAAACAATCCTTCGTAATAGAGTATGATTTTTAGTAATTCTAAGGAGAGAAAACGCTTGTGCAGGTATTGGGTTTATTATGTTCAAGCCGTTACCCTTCAGCACAGTCTTGACAAATCAAATCCAAAGTTCAGATGACGAGAGGATCAAAGATGAACGATAATCGAAAGATTTAATCCGCTGTTATCTTTGGTAGAACTTTTTATTACGCTATTTCAGTGTTACTTAATAATTAATGATAAATATCAAATAAGCTTAAAAAACATTTATTCATATGTAAAATGGTCTAAGATAAAATCAGTCTGGAAGTGAATCCACCAGGAATCAAACATGGCTCACTTGCTTGGCGTGAATGCTAACTGGAAGAGCACAGTGAGGGGGGGTACTCTAATGACGTCACACTGGAGTGTGAACAAGATAGTGGTAGCACTGACAGAAGGTGATAGAGGTGTCACGGATAAAGATGAAATTTAAATAAAACGAAACAAAATAACTCTAGAACAAATCACAAAGATAATTTACAAATTTAAAATGTCACTAAATTATACACAAACATTTGAAGGAGCTGTAAACCTTTTTCCCAGGTTCCCACAAAGTCAGAGTATTTAATCGGGCTAAAGGTAGTATGACGTAAAGTTCAATGGAGCTGATCTCTTTTTTACGAAGTACTCTAATTTTCTCATATTCTCACAAAAGTTTTGGTGGCCACATAAGTTGTATATTATGAATCTATCGATAATTCATAATAACAATTTAAATACAGTTTCTAAAGCGACATTTAAAAAGCACTCTTCGAGGGCGCCCTAACTCGGGATTCGAACCAACTATCATTGACAGATTAAAAGTATTTTTAAAAAAAGTATTAAGGGTAAAAAGGTGGTAATGCATCTAATTAATTAATAAACCAATTATATTGAACGAAACACTTTCAAGGGTTATTTTGCTGTCATATGTCTTATCTATTAAAGTTTGAATTTTAGCGTCAGCCTTACAACATGTGATTAATTATTAAATGTTATTATTTCAGATCCGAAAATCCTGAAAATCAACTCTTAGAAGACAAAGCACCGTTTGATAGCAAGTATATCGAAGACTCGCAACCGTTAGAGAAAGATATTCTCTACAATATTCTGGTAATTTGTTTTTGTATTTGTGTATTTTATTTATTTTTATTCCGAGGTCAATTCATTTGAAAAGCGAAGCCATGCCATGGAGTTTTTTTTTACTCTTTAAGTGAGTGAACCGATACACACTGATGGCACACTTATGTAAGTGAGCGATCAGAGCACACCGGCACGTTTTTCTTTAAAGAATGAATATGACCGAAGTCATAGGTATCATTATATCCTCGAATACTAGAACACTTCAATAGCGTTTTGGTAAAGAGGTACAAGTCATCAATTACTTATTTGCAAGTTTGAAGTTTTGCAACACTTCTATTCCTGAAATACAGACCTCAGGTAAATTTTAAAGGTAAACTTTGAATACATAAATAATTTATGTATTCAAAGTTTACCTATAAAATTTACCTGAGGTCTGTATTTCAGGAATACAAGTATTGCAAAACTTCAAACTGACAAATAAGTAATTGATGACTTGTACCTCTTTACCAAAACGCCATTGACTTGCCTGTGTCATACGAGGGGAGTATCACCGCGAGGAGCTCGAACCGGTGACCTTTCGCATGGAAGCCCAGAACGTTGCCACACGGCTATGCATCTCTTCATTTTTATCTTTCTACTGCTTAGCTATGTTCATTGACCGTTCAAGCATGGCAACAAGAAAAATAATCTGCTTGGAACTTGGAACCTGTGCTTTTTGTTATGCTGATACAATGTTTTAAATCAATCCATCCACGACACTTAAACCAATGTTGATTTTTAGAAGTGGACTAATATGATAATATGTATGACTACCAAACTTCCATTTTTTAATATGGTACGGATACTTGGATACTCAAGGCATGCAATACACAAATAATTTAATTCTTTGATGCTGGACACGTCCCTTGCACATTCCATGGACTGTCAGAATGACCAATCGATCGAATATTGAAGAAATCGGTGTAGAGATGCATCTCTTTGAGCTATATCTCATAATACTTTAGGCACATGTCTAGCCCGGAGAAGAACAACAGTCTTGAGTGGTTAATTCTGCGAGAAGTGTAAATGACAAAAATGCTGAGACCGAGCACCCTTCTAATGGAGTAAACAGGGGAATAAAGCAGGGAGGTTCTAATTTCAGGAAGGCCCTTGAATTGTCAAGAGCTTGCTTGTAGTAGAGAGGAATAGTTGATCACGATCCTCATGATTGAAAGAACTAGCAAGTAAAATAAGTCAACATGCAAATATAAAATCAAGACAACAAATGTATAACGACCTTCGAGATCTGCTTAGTAAGACGCCTATCTTTCGACTCGAGGGTTGCGGGTTCGATTCTCGTTTGTATTACGATCAATAAAAAGTTCCCCTCTTATTTTCACTAAAGACTTATTTAAATACCTTTTTAATTACACAAATTAATCACAGTTATATACGAGTACAATACATAGTTTTTTTTAACACGTAATTTTTTTTTCTTTTCAGAAATAAGTCGCTGAATTTAACTTGGAGAAAAATATAACAATTTAAATTTTTTATTTATACTGTTCATAATTTAAAAATTGTTATTTTTTTTGTATAATTCATTTGAATTATAATTGATTTCCGGTGTTTAAATATTTTCAAGTGTTATTTTAAGTATATTTGAAATGGCTGGATACTTAAGATGTCACTTTCGACAAAATGTTTAAATTTGCAATTTTTATTTATTTTTTATTTTGATTGCTTTATAAATGTTATGCCAACTTATGTACAGCTTTTATTAAAATTAATTTCAAATTATAAAACTTAATAAATTAGATAAGGTTATTGTGAAAATCCAGTCTTATTTCTAAGAATAAACCTAAAATAGAGCAATTGAATAAAGAAATACATTAAAATGATATTTTATTAATTTTCATTACAACATCAAAGGGAAGTTTATCGTCATCAAGGGGAGGTATGACATCATCAGAGAGAGGTATGAATAAATTAAAGAATGGCGAATAATTATAATTTTTTAACGTATATTTTTATTGAATACATAACATGTAAGATATACATGTCATAACGCCACTTCCCTGTCGGGATAGAAAGAGAAGACAAAGCACCATACTTTCCAAACGCGATACATATTTTACTTTCACTTCATGCATACACCTTCTCATGCAATACCTACAACATCTCTGACTTTTTACATTTATTTGCTTAAAAATATCATTCACTTGATCCAACCATAATTTCCTTCGTCTGTTTTTAAATTATGTCATACAAATGTGACGGATCTGTTGTTTTGTAGCATTCCACACAACCGGGTGTTGTCTTCTTTGAAAATAACGTGAGTATTGGAGTCGGTACGAGAGAAAGTTTAAATATGAAAAGCTCATAAGAGTCTATTCTTATTCTTTCTCTGCTTTTTGTTTTCCAAGTTTATGAAACATACTATACATGAGTTAGAGATATTTATGGTTTTAACATGACATTCTTTCACTCCTTGAGATATGTCTGTTTTTCCATATCAGCCCCAGACTCGACATAACACTATTCACCTATTGAGATCGTCATTTCAGTTCCACGTCCACCGTTAGTGAAGGCCCAAAAAAATTACCCACGATTCAAATACTCGTATTGTTCAAAATGTCTTAATATTTGGCATTTTGTTTTTTGGGTCAATTACCATGATTTTGGTTTTTAATTTATTCCTTTCAATCCGCATTAAATTGTTTTAATTTTCTACACGAGCAACGATTATGACATAATATAATTTAAAAAATTCAGTATTTTTATGATTTTCAAATTTCCTATTTCCCCCTCTACTTATTATTTCAGCTACCTTTTATGAAATTGTCACGAAAACTCTGTCAAAGTGTGATAATTTATAATGTAACAGCCCATTGTTTATAATACAAACAAAATGTTCTTGAAAAAGTTATATGTAATACTAAAAAATAAATTCGTGTGATGATTTCTTCAAAGAAAGCTTGCTTCGTTGATAATACAACTTTTTTTTTTATTTTTGGCCTTAGAAAAAGTTTTCCAAATGAAATATTATTAAATTCCCGTTACCGCACGAATCAAGAAGCCTGCCCAATAAATGGTTCGTTTGACTTTCTCGAGTCTTAGTGATGGGATACGTAATTGTTGAATTATGGAATATTTATTATCTAACATTTTGCATGTAAAAGGTTTTCCTACTAAAAAAATCTCTTAGTCATTTGATTAAATTCTACTGGCATAATTCGACACGGAAATAAAATTAATTCACAAGATCTACAAATTCCTTTCTCAATTATTTTTTTTCTATGGGGAATCAAAAAGTTCATATTCATTATTTCTATACTAGATTAAGCAGGAACTAAAAAGGCAGCGATCTATAAAAAATCCTCAGGGTATATGTTTCTTAACTTGAGCTATTTGATTTATCATTCTACGCCGCTATATCGTCATAATCAAAATATCTGCCCCTAAATATCTTTATTGACAGCTTACCAAAGGCAGCGCCCTTTTATGCGTCATTTTTTAAAGGACAATTTTTTCTTTATCTTCAAACCCCTTAGTGGGATGTCTCCATTATATCTTTCGAATCTGGATCTGACAGTTTTCTTTCAGAAATGTGTAGAACTTTTAGCTAAATTTCATGTCCATCGAACAAATTCATTGTTCCGAATCGATCCGATAAGACGGGGTATATCACTTTTGCCGTTGGTGGTCCTGTGACCTGGAAATATCTGCCTTTAAGTATATGAAATATGGGGTGGCGTGTGCAGCTTTAAGAAACACTTGAAGGCAACACTTTTGGGATATCTTATCAAAATTTATGATCATATATGAACAATACTACACTTACAACCGAACGTGTTCCTACCACTATATCGGAATCTCTACTAAGGTTTATTTGTTGTTGTTTTTCCCTTGGTTAGTTTTTCGCGGTTTTCTTACCAAATATATTTTTTGATAAATATGCAGATGTGGGTAATCATATAATGGTCGCAACCATCACCTTTCTATCTTTACAATCAATTTGTTTTTTTTTTAAACTGTCAATAATATTGGTTCGAATTGTAAGTTAGAGCACCGTTGAGGAGAGTCTTCTCTCTAAACGGCGTAATATTAAGGAGAATTATTATTTTATAACCAAATCATGACATCTCCCAAAACTGGTTTTAAATTTTATCAAACCTCTCGGGACCATAAACGTTGTTTTCTGTTTTTTTTGTAATTCTTTTAGGTTTGTTTTATTTTTTTTTACTTCCAACGCATATAGTACGGCCAGGGTAGCTTAAATATTTCGATTGTCGTATTTTTCCAACCAACCATAAAGAATTCTCAATGCATGAAGTCAATAATACTGGGATTATTTTTTGTTCAGCTACTAACACTTATCAAACTTGAACCTAGGTCTCGAAGGTATTCAAGTATCTTACTGACTTTGTATTGAATATACCTCGTGAAATGATGAAAATTTATTTAAATTCAATTTATTAATAATTTTTTTCAGGTCCTTTACACAACAGGTTTCCTTAATTATCGCAAAGTTATGTATAATTTTAAATCTCTTAAGACTGTCGAATAGGAGAAAAATGTACGTTTTGTTGTATTAATATATTATCGGAGAAAATGAAGGTAAATTTCCCAACTCTAACACGAATCAAAAGTTTTCATTAGTAAAACCTTGTTTCACCCTTTCTTTACATTTTCTTCGATTTTCATCAAATGTGGTTTCTTAAACGAGTGCTTTGAACTGAACATATAAAACTCGGTTATGTTCTTAAATGTATTTTCAACAGTAAATAAACACGGACACACGTAAAATGTTTTCTCGGTTCATCAATGCCGCGCTTTAAGGAAAAAAACACTTTCTGAGAAAATTGAACGTTAATTAAAATATCCGAATGTTGATTTTTCAGCCAAATAAATCATATCTGACACTTAATTTTTTTTGTGTTTTTAAAAGAGGTCTTCAATTATTTTACCATCGTCCGTACTTTATACACTATACTCCATTTAAAGCTAAATGTGTTGTTATTATATTGAAGATCTACAAAGGTTTATTTGTAGTTTGTCTCTCTATGGTTAATTTTCAGCGGGGTTCTTAACAAATATGTGTTTTTTATACAATACATATTCAGATGCGGGAAAGTTCCTAATCTGATGGGCACAGTCACCACTTTAGTATCTCTTACACTCAACTTGTTTTATTTGTATTTTTCAATAACAGTGGGGTTGAATCTTGAGGAGCTCTATAAACAGCGCTGTTTAATTTGTCCTTTTACTATTAATATTATTATAGACTTGCGAGAAAGTTTATTTTTTGTCTCATCGAGTTGCTAGATAGCTAGTCACCTGGAATAGTATGCCCACACTGTAGGACGGTCTGCGAATTAAGTATTGGACTTTTAAGCCACTTCAGATTGCACAGGGTGAAGTGCAAATTACACTCATCTAGCGTACATAAGATGCTAAGGACTCATCATCATAATTTAAAACCTTCAACTGGTAAACAAATGAATTACCATAACAACAACAACAATAGTAAAAACAACTGCAAGAAGATCTAAGAATACAAATAAGGGTCACTAAGGAGGCATAAAGGGGAAAACTCTTTGTCGAGGGATAAAGGGGAGGAATAAGAAAAGGTTAAAAAGACTACAGATTTTTTCTTGAAAGATAAATAAAAGTAAGGGAGAAAAATCACTGATAATATTTTGTATTTAAATACAATATTTTATTTAATAAAATAAGATAACAGCGTAATATAAGGACTAGGTTTGGAAATGTTATTAATTTAATTGACCCAGTTATCTTTATTTGTTTGTTAAACCAAAGCACTGTTCCCTAAAGGTGTTGAATATTCTAACATCAAAGTGGGCTGTTAGAGGATTTCTATAGGCAACAAGGGAATTGTAATGTTGTCCACGTTTTGTTAACTGAAGTATCAATATCGGTATTTGTGTTGATTTAATTAACGGATCTTTATTGTAAGGTCAATGTAAGTAACCTGATGGAGGAAAGGTTTTGTTCTAAACTAAAGTTAGTAAATTTCAAGATGTGGCAGAAATATAACATTTTTAACTTCAAGACCAGAAGGCATACTTGTCTTCGGTCACGTAGGAAACTTAGTCATTTTTTTAAATTTGTTATATTCATTTCAATCTAATCATTTCAGTTCTAATTGATTTAGTATGATAGTTTACGTTGAAAATGACTGAAAGGATCCGAAGAAATGCTGTAGAACTGCGTGCACTCAGAAAAATATATGGGGTGACAATGTATGACAGAATATGGAATAAAGTTATTAGAGATGAATGTTAAATTAAGGGTGTGTGTGCTGATTAAGATAAAGAAGAGTACTGTTAAATGATTTGGACATGTACAATAGAAAGAATGAATGAAGAAAAAGACTAACAAAACAAACATACGAGTAAAGTGGAAATGTGGATCTAGTTAATATTTTAAAATAAGGAAACGTAAAGTCAGATAAATCGTATGAGTTGTGTGAGAAGGTGAATGGATGTAAAAGAGCTGAAGGATGTGTGTCGAGATAGAAATGTCTGGCCCTATATCCTCTATCTCTACCCTAACAGGTAAATGTCATGATGGTATGAATCTACGTAATCATTTTATTGCTATTTATGCATTGATTACAATCAACTAGCTTTGTGCCAGGAGCTTACTGCTAAATTTATTCGAATCAACTCACTCTTGTGTCTGAAGCTTAGTGAAGAATGAATTTGAATCGACCAGCTGGAGTTTAGTGAATAATTTGTTAGAATCAACCAGCTCTTGCATCTAGAGCTTAGGGAAGAATTAATTACAGTTAAGTCGTTCTTGAACCTGAAGCTTAGTAAAGAATAAATTAGAATTAATGAGCTCTTGTAGCCGGAGCTTAGTGAAAAAAATGTTTTAATCAACTACTCCTGTGTCTGGAGCTTAGTGAAAAATTTATGTGAATCAACCAGCTCTTGTGACTAGAGCTTAGCGAATAATTAATTATAGTGAAGTCATTCTTGTACCTGAAGCTTAGTAAATAATAAATTAGAATCGACCAGCTCTTGTAGCAGGAGCTTAGTAAAGTTTGTTTTAATTAACTACTCCTGTGTCTGGAACTTAGGGAAAAATTTATGAGAATTTATCAGCTCTTGTGTCTAGAGCTTAGTGCAAAATTAATTACGGAGAAGTCGTACTTGTACCTGAAGCTTAGTAAATAATAAATTTGAATCGACAAGGTTTTGTAGCCAGCGCATAGGAAAGTTTGTTTAAATCAACTACTCATGTGTTTGGAGCTTAGTGAAAAATTTATGAAAATCAATCAGCTCTTGCGTCTTGAGCTTAGTGAATAATGAATTACAATTAAATAGTCCTTGTGTTTGAAGCTTAATGAATAAACTAACTTTGTCTGGAGCTTAAAAAAGAAATTAATATTATCAATAAGCCCTTGTGTCTGAAACTAAGTGAAGAATATATAAGAATCAACAAACTTTTGTTTCTGGAGCTAATTAAAAAGGACTAGTTCTTGTGTTTGAAGTTTATCACAGAATTCATTACGAAAATAGCTCTTGTGTCTGGAACATAGTGTGAAAAAAAATTAAATTAAATAACAATGATCAGACTGATCATAGAAATGAGATATTTCGAAGTATTGTACCGCGCGGCTTGACTTATGATACCAACGCTGCAGTTCTCATCTTCAGGGTTTGTTTGTAATTAACATCACCATAATGAATATGCGCCGGATACCGCATGGTCCGTAGCGGAGTCTCAACTGTATAATTCAAGCAGTATGGCGTATATTCAGTAAGTTATGGTGGACTTGATAACAAACAAAACCTTAAAGAGCTATACAGTCATGTTTTCAAAACGTCGGCGTCATACCACGCTGTACGAAATATCTTATATTCCAAAATATCTTGTACGACTGATAGGAAAAACCATTAAAAACTTCAAAACATAAATAACCATTACAGAACGGTTAAGACTCCGCTATAAACCAAGTTGTATCCATTGTACACTCATGGCGAAGTTAATAACAAAGAAGCCCTGAAGATGAAAACTGCAAGATTTACGAAATGTCGGCTTCACAAGCCAAACCACGAGGCAGCACCTTCTTATGTAATAGGAGAAATCCGTGCAAAGTGGATAAAAAAAACCTCGAAGCCTCAAAACTAAAATATCCATATTTTTGACTTAATAGATTAAGCAAAGAAACGTGATTATACTTTTAATAGGAGATAATTTTTATATTTAAAATAATTTATGCACATTGTTTTAGTAAATATAAATGACTCCATTAAAACAAATAATTAAAGTATATGAAAAAAGAACCTTACTTAAAGAATTCGATTTTTTTTCACTTTCTTGTGAACATGGCATGGCATGTCTTATTTGATTTGATTAAAATAGAATTTCAGACGAAACGAGAAATTGATACAGAAAATACTCTTTATTATTCCAGAGACATAACGGACCCACAAATTATCGGCTCCTGTATTGACAATTTATGCCCTAGAAGAGGAAGGTACGTTCTAAAGGTAGATAGTTTCATAGGTAAAATTTGAGTCTAATTGACGTCTTGGCACATTGAGCGTTTTATTTGACAATTTAGTTTATCTTTCGAATCTGTATCTGAAAGATATAGCTTCGGAGAAAAGTAGAACTGTGAGGTCTCTCTCATTTTCGTTGAAAAATTTATCGCTCAGAATCGATTCAAAAGGGTGAGTTATTTGAATAGGACTTTTTTCATTACTGATCTCGTAGCATAGTCTTTAAGTGTTAGATATATATGTGGCATGTGCAGTTTTAAGAAGCACTTGAAAAAAGTAAGATCGAGAAAAGTATTCTTAGATGGTTTGGGCACGTAAAACGAATGAAGAAAAACTAATAAAACAAATGTAAAGTTTAAATGTGAGTGGAACGCATGATTGAAGAAGCTCAAGAAAATTCTAGTTGGGTCAAGCGAATAATATTCCGAAAAAAAAAATGTTAAAAAACAGAGAAATCGTTGAAGTTGTATAAGAAGGTGAAAGATGTGTCGCGATAAGAAAGTGGGCCGCTCTCTCCTCTCTGCATACCTCAACAGGAAAATGACGGGATGGTATATCTTTATAAGAATAAATAAAAAAATGTTCATATCATCTTTTTCATTTCTAATTCTACAGCCTAGATTTGTAATGTTACACTCTTATTGTATTTATGAAGTCCAGTACGAAAGGGATGTAATGAAATATTATATTGTATATAGCTGTAGAGTAGCCTGATACAATAGGTTTCCTGTTGGTTTCCTGCGAAGTGAAGTCAAATCTGTGTTTCATAAACTTAATGCTACGAGTATGTTTTTTAATTTATTTGAGAGTTTTGAAAAATGATTTAAACATATATTTAATTGATCATTTTAGATTTTAACAAATCGCGCAAAGTACTCGTATTTACTCATTTTGTTGCGATTTTTTTATTAATGAAATCGTGTTAAAGTTACGAGTACTACAAAATACATACATACTATGACACCATTTTTCTATGGAGATAGGCAGAGATGACATACCACGAGACTTTCTTATATCAACACACAACCTTCTCATACAATTCCTACTATTTATCTGACTTTCTACGTTTCCTACTTTCAAAATATTATTCCCCTGAGTCACCAAAAATGAAGTCTCTTAATTCTCATTACTCCTCCTCCATTCGTATATTACTCTTTAATATGCCTAAATTGGGGATTTTAACATATTTGGCGAAGGCGAGTATTTTTTAACCAGACTGGTACCCTTTTTTATTTTTTTAAGGTGCCATTAGGAATCAAACCGGATCCCCGGGTGCAATTCAAGCGTATTACCAACAATGTCACAGAGGTCACTTACCAACAATGTCAGGTTCTCACAAAGTGTTAAGATATGAAGGTGTTGGCCTGCCGCCATTAGGTAAGGTGTTTTCCGCATCCGCATATATTTAGAAACCATATTTGGTAAGAAAAGTGCTGAAAACTTACCAAGGGAAAGTGAACTACAAAGAAATCTTTGTAGATTTCCGATACGTAATAGTTACACATTCAGCTTTAGGTATAGTGTACTGTTCGTATCTAGTGTTCACATACGATTATACATTTTAGTACATTCCCAAAAAGTTCCCTAAAACTGCAAACCCCACCCATACCTCTAACACTTAGAGGCAGACCTTTTAACACCATAGGACCAGCAACGACAACGGCAAAATCTCTGTCATGCGCCACCCTATTGGATGAATTAGGGACGGTAAATTTATTCGATGAAGACAGAATAGACCACAAAGTTCCAATCCTTTTCGATGGAACATATCTGGTTACATACAGTCGATTGATTGAAACCAATGATAATATAAAATACAGTTCATAATAGTTGAATTTTATGTAAAACCCATAATATTCAAAACGTATGATGGTATGATAACTAGATTTCATAGATGCACTGGATGCACTTTGACAATAATAAATTAATGCTGACCTATTTGTAAGTAAAAGTATCAGTTTTACGTCGACCGGATGTGGTAAAAATAAGGAAAAGCCTTGAAAAATCCTTTGTTACCTAACTTTACAGCCCTTTAGTTTTGCATCCAGGGTGAACACCCCCTTCTTTCGCTCATCAACAAATATAAAAGTATTTATTCATTTTTTTTTAATCATATATAATATTATAGTTCAATGTTGAAGCTTTTGTTATGAATTGCTCTGGTCCCGATATTCACTTATTACCATTGCATCTCGATTGGCTCTTCTGTGAGTACCGAACTCCAGACAGGCTTCATCAGAACACTCCATAGGTTTATCAGAACACGCAAGATTCTACGTCGCATTAAAATAACGACCCCAGAGAGACCATTCAAGTAGCGACTAGTCTTTTCATATTTTTTTTTGTATCCTTTTTCATACATGTTTTATTTTTGTATCTTTCACCTTTGTACGGAAAGATTCAACCAAAAAGTTACATGAAATATTGAGAATCAATTTCAAAACCGCCAATACATAAACCTCCACAAGTTAATACTGGGTGGATTGAGAAGGCAATGATGTGTGGGTGGGTGGGCGGACCTCGCCCACGAGTAGGCGTTTTAATCCTCCCAGATGGTTGGGTATCCACTGTTCATATATGTTATAGTTTTTTCTTGTAAAACAACCCAACAAAGTGGAAGGGTCAAGTGGGAAAAATAATACTACTTAGAAATGTCACTTCAAAGTAAGTGCTGGAAAGAAAACTTTAAATCGAGTTTTTACTATCACTTTCATGTTCCTGGAAGGTAAAAATTCCAAGAATCAAAATGAAACTGTAAGAATATTGCAAAAGAGTACAATTAAATTTTTGTTTTGGAATTTTTGGAAAAACATGTAAACATGCCATCATACCGTTTCTCTATCATAGTAAACAGAGATGACAGAGTGTCAAAATATCCTATCGTAACACATACGTATATTTCGCTTCCTCTACATCTTTACACTTTTCGTGCAGCTCCTATGATTTCTTTCTTTAATATTTTGTTCTTTTAAAATATTATCCAAATCCATACTTTCCTTGTTCTATATCTACCACGCCTTCCACTAATATCTGCTCTATATATTTATTTGATTAGCTTTTTTTATTAATTCATTCTTCATATCCAAACAATCTTGATGAATATTTTAATTTTATTGAAAAAAATATGTGTAAATTAGCATTGGATATATAGCATCAGGTTAAAAGCACCAATTGAAAAGGCGTCTGATCTAGAGTTTTTTTTTCTTAAATAGAAAAAACATATTGTTTTATTTATTTCGCAAAAAGTAAAGGTTATTTTAAAAATTACGATTTGATCATTTAAAAAATATTTGAAACGGTGCAACTAAAAAAGCTTTCTACCAAGAGTAGTTTTCACAATTAAGCAGATCAACTTCGCTTGGAATTTAAGTATGTGTAAAAATGTGAATGTACGAGTAAATGTTACAGTGGAGGGTTTTAGTATTTTAAACAAATGTATGAAATTTATGACTAAGGAATGAGATAATTTCTTCATAGGCCTTGCTTAGTAAAGTGAATCTTTTTATGCACAAAATGGTTAGTTTTTTGCATTGTTGTGTACTTATGTTATATGGTTCGCATTTCCACAAAAACTATACAACTGGATTTATTGTAAAAAATAAAAATAATAAATACTTTACAGTCATAATTCGTACGCCCTTATTTTTATTTTGGTCTCATCGGGAATCGAACCTGAATGGAAGTTAAGGATTTGAAGGAGTTAATCATCCAAAAAGAAGTGTAAAACTAAAATAAAATCATTATGAATTCACAAATAACATATTTAACAATATTTTCAAACCTTTCTTCAAAGTATTTTCTGCCAAATCGTGGGGTAAAATTATTTGTACTGTTAAATCTCTTAAATAATGTTTGTTTTATATACATAAAAATAGTCTTTCGCGGGTTGGCACAGAGAACAGGAGCCCATAATTTTCTATATCATGTGCCATAACTTATTCGTGTCACTTGATTTTTTTCAAAATCTGTCACGTTGTGTAATTTTTTTAATATACGCCAAAAAAAATCATGAAATGTACGCGAATTAGACAGTTGTTATTAAACATAATTGTAAAGGTTTCGTTTAGATTTACTCATTGAATAATATTTTAATTTTATCGTTTCACTATAAATACTGATCTCGAAGTACGTTTTAGGGAGATTTGAACAGTTGAGGACTGACCATAGTTTATCATTAAGCGTTTGTGATATCTTTTGACTCAGCTGTGGTAAATTGATATTTTGAAGGAAGTTTAGAACAAAACTCGTTGATTATGATGGTCAGCTGTATTCCTACGTCTTTCTATCTTCATATTTCAATTGGTTTTTGAATGATTAATCTAGCTCAATAAGTCGTGATTCATAATTATTTAAGAAAAAAACTAAATAAACATTATTTATCTCAAGATATCCCTCATTATAAACAACTATACAATTTTCATCCCTATTTTTATTTTCTAGAGATTATTTTCTTAAATTTAAGTAACTTTTACTCTTTTAATGTATAAAATATTAATTTACTAACTTTTAAGTCACGATTATGAATACCGATTGTAATAAGAACAAATTGACTTATTAAAATGAAAATGTTAAAATTATAAAAAAAAATGAGTTGTAAAAAATTGAAAATGGCAACAGAAAATCCTGGCGTAAAAGATTAAAATATTTTTTACACTAATGAATGACCCATTTTGGATAATACAGCTAATAATGATGAAATTATACATACACACCATCACGCCGTTTCTCTGTTGGGGTAGACAGACTACAGAGTGCGACACGTTCGTATCTCGACATACATATTTAACCTCTTCCACATTCATACCATCTCATATAAATCCTAAACTTTCTCTGGCTTTTCACATTTCGTTCTTTCAAAATATCATTCACTTTACCCAACAATACTTTTTTGGCATTTCTATACCACGCCGTCCACTCACATTTGCCCTGTATATTTATTTTACTAGTCTTTCTTAATTCATTCGTTGTAGGTGCCCAAGCCAGTTCAGCATACTCTTCTTCATCTTACTCTATACGTTAGCCTTAATTTCAAATTCAACTCGAATTACGTCTTTTCGGATTCTGTCACACAATGTCACCCCATTGTGTGTGTGTATTTTTGTGAGTGCCTGCTATAACATTGATTCAACTCCTTTCTCTATTTTTTCATGTTCACGTTTCGCTTCCATACATCGTATTATATACAGTACAACCTGGCGGGCTTAACGACATTTGAAAATATTTCCAACCAACCAGAAATATGTAAAAGAGGCGTTTAGTGAAAACCAGACTGGAATCCTTTTTAAGCCTTCAGCGGGATTTGAGACAGCAACCTCCAGGCTGTGAGACAACCGTCTAACCAATTTAGCTACGGAGGTCGTGTTTATCAAAATTGATTTTAAAATATAGTTATAAACTATTATCGTAACAGATTTTGATACTGTACAGTTCGAGTATATATAAAAATATGTTTTGTTGAAATGAAAAGTAAACTTAATATAATAACTCTAGTACATAATTAATACTCTTACTTATTAAATAGGAATATGTCATTTTAAATGACATCGTGTCATATTTTTCATCATATTTCGTAATACACCATGTCACACAGAATATTGAAAAATAATCTAGGCACAAAAAACATTTTATATAATCCGCTGAAAGAAAAGGCTTGGGACATGTATTATTATATGGATAGATTTATTCACTAATCCAATGGAAACAAAACAGAATTATATAAATTTTAATAATGTCCAAAGCCTATGGACAAACAAATAGAAATATTATGCAATCTTCGTTACTTTCAGCGTTGCCAGTGACAAAATTAAAATGTTTTGAAAAAAATATTAATCGACCTTTTCATTTTTATTCAATACACAAGTTAAAATATTTATTTAGCAATAATATTTAATTTTAGAAGCAACCTGTTATGTGGTTTCTCTCGGCACCCTTCTGTGTTGAAGCCAATTTTTTTTTCTAAGGGTCTGAATATGAAAAAAACTGTTTTTTTTTAAGTTTCAGAAATAAAGTGATTGTTAATACATGTTTCATAAATATCACCAGTCTATAACAGTGTTTCCTAAACTGTAGATCGCGATTCACTGGTGATTCGCAAACAGGTTTTTATTGGGTCAAGGTTTGTTTTGTGAGTAATTTTTGTATTTTTTTTATATAAAAGTTTATTAAAATACAAATCCCATGCTTCAATTTTTTTTCCTCTTTTTTTTAATAAAGTAATCTACAACACAAACATTTGCCAAAGGCTATACCAATATTCCATTTTTTATCTTAAGAAATAATCTAATTTATATATTATAACTATAAACTAACTTCATTTTAATTTCCTACATTGTTAATACCTTTATAATACTTATTAATAGATAACATATTTTGCATGAATTATTTTATCACAAATAACAACAACAAAGTTACAACACTTTTTTTATAAAATTTTATTTGTCATTATTACAATTTTTGTTTTCTTTTTTATATTTTTTTTGTTTGATTTGCTATGTGGGTCATAATAGATTTTCATTCTAATAATTGGGCCGCGTTGTTTAAAAATTTAGGAAGAAGTATTCTTTAAAAATCAGAAACACAGAGATACCGTAAAACGATCTCAGCGGTTTAGTTGGGAAGACGCCTGTCTTCCAGCCCGAGTATGCGGATTTGATCCCCGTTGGTATCTAGATTTCAAAATAAGGTTCTATCTGATTTATGTTTAGTTGAAAGAGATTGCCACATGGCAATACTTCTGCCAGCTTCTACTACGTACAGCAATAATGTTACACAATACACCAGTAAATAATATTTAGCAATAACATTTGATGTTAGAAATAACACGTTTTTATTTTAAAGATAAGACTGTAAAACAACACTGTAAGCAAAATTCGATTATCGTTATTATCACCCTATTAGTTGAATTAGAAATTCCATAGAAAGGCTTCCATCCAGGCCGGTCCATAGCTCGGTACTCCGCGTCCTCTTAAGTTAGGTCGAAACTAAAAATCTCTCTATAATACCGGTGTAACATAGTATGGGTGTTCGATTCGTCGATTCACTTGCGGGTGTTAACGGCTCAACCCTTGACCAATTACCAGACGGCATCAATACGTGACCTATTCACCTTTAGCCCCTTAGTCTATAGTCGTAATAGGTAATAAAGTTTAGTTCAACGAAAATATGTTTTATTTGCTGAATGTTCAATAATGTTCAATCACGTTGTCGTCAAATTAAGTTGTCAATCACGTTGTCGTTTTTAAGATTACATGAAATATTAAATTTAAGTCGGCCATTAAAATAATCTATAAATTTTGACACTTCTTTCAATAAACAATTCAACGATACTCAGAACAAGTAGAATGTCAACAATTTATTCAGTTATTTATTAATTTAAAAATATATTTACCTAGTGGACTGATTACTTTGTTGTACCGTACAACCGTAGCCCCCCGACCCAGGCTGGGAGAGAAGTGTATTTCTAACTAGGCCACTGAGGTCCAGTATTTTACTTATCTGTATTATATATATGATAAAACATTGCAACTCTTAGAATGTGTGCTTTCAGAAATAAGGTTTATCAACATCAAAGTTGAGGTTAATTAATTGATTAATTTTTTGTGTTAAATTTTAAAATCTTTTAAATTTTGAATGACAGGAAGTTTCCTCATTTCCAAAACAGCGATTTCAACAAAGCCCGATTTGAGGTTGTATCGTTATAGTAAAATTTACAAAGGACATATTTTTATAACTATCCGAATTGAGATATCAATTATATACACGCCTCAAGATAATATTGTTTATCTGCAACATTCATATCACCAATGCATACACGTAACATATGTGGTTGTGTTGTGGAAAAACATAAAAAACAAATGAATCGTAGAATTCCACAAAGCAAAATCGAGAAAAAATAAACAATGTATGAAGTTCGAGTAAATACAACTCATTATCATTATCAACCCATGTCGTTTCATTTCAGGAAATAGGCTTTCCCCAACTGTTACGAGTACTTCTCATCTAACACGCATTTAACTTTCTCATCTAATTTTGATCCTATCTCTGTGATACACTCCTTATAATTTATTAATTTCTCTCGATAAGTGAGATAATCACCTGACTAGCTCACCCGATTATTAAACAATGAGATGTTAAATAAAAAAGAACCTGCGAGTAGTTTGAACTTAAAAAAATCACTTTAAAAAAATGTTGAGAAATTGTTTAAAGTCTAAAACTGCCGAAACTTATTTCGTAATTATTTTTTATTTATTTCTACCTTTCAGAAATACTAAATAACTGATATTTATGTAATACAAGTACGAACATAGTACCGAAAACCTCAGTGATATTTTTGGTAAACTTATAAATATGAAATCACACCTAATCAAGTCGAGTTGACTAAAAAAAGAGAAAGAAAGTTTGTACGCAATAAGTCGACCAATTCTGGGTATTCAAGAATAACAACGAAGTTTTTTTGACAATACACCGCTATAACTTTCTCTTTTATCTGGATCATGTTTTTTTCATAAACGTAATTCAATACAGATGTGAGAAAAAAGTAGCAATTTAATGACGCAAAAAAAGAAAAAGATATCAACAACTTCACATTTTATTTACAAAATGAAAATAATTGCTTTAAATTGACTCCCTTTTTTCTTGATTTTTTTACATAATTCCACTCTATATAATACGTTAATTAATCAAAGGCTTAGGAGCTGTTTAGTAGTAGTAATAAGGGTGCTGTCTACAGGAAAATACAGATTAAAATACCCACTAAACCTTGGTTCCACAAAGTAAACCTATCCAAACGAATTGTACATGTTATAGCCATGATAAGAACAAGACATTGTCTGATTGAAAGCCCTTTATAAAATCCATATTTAAAAAAACCTACATGCACGTGTAGAGTGGGTGAGGAGACTTTCGATCATGGTTTCTTTGAGTGTCCTCTGCGCACCGTATACAACCTTTACTCAATTGTATGTGTCCCTCGTCCGTTTAACATGCACCACCTTGTCGCACTCAATTCTCCATTTGTTTATAGTCACATATCTGAATTTATTATCCTCAACTCTTAAAAAATTAAAAACTACAGTAGTTCTTTCATATTCTCATACTGCCGTCATTGCTTCATTTTTTTATTCGCACAAATCATCTTATTTGTTTGATGGAATGCCTTATTAACAAATAATAATAACACTCGACACAATATAATCGGACTATATCAGTTATCTCAATATGTCCATTGCTTTTCAAGACTTACAAAAACAATGCAGTGTACCCAAACTGCTCCTGTTCTTGGACTTTGATAACATTGGTTCATTAGAAATTGCGGCCCAATAAACATATAATTACGAACTCGCCAGTCATACACATTTAAAATTACATTTACAAACCATTGTGCCATTTTCCTGTCAGGGTAGGCATAGATGGTAGAACGCCAAAGTTTTCTATCTCGTCATACCCTTCGCCTCTTCTATATCCATACACCTTCTCGCACAACTCCCACGATTTCTGTGATTTTCTAAGTTTCCTTTTTTTTCAAAAGATCATTTACTTTATCCAACCATATTTTCCTTAGTCTTACTATTTCCACTTACATTTGTTCTGTAAATTTTGTTAGTCTTACTTCAATTCATTCGTTCTACATGTAACATATGGACTTCGTCTCAGAGTGTTTTTCCTCTTTTCACTCTGCACATCAGCCTTACGTTCACATCCCTTTTAAAATTATCACTAGACAATAACACGTATTATATTGTATTAACACATGTCTCAGCTTTAAACTAAAACAATTGCACAAAATATAAAACAATTTTTAAGCTCCAGTGTTTTTATTGAAGATAAGTGATTGTTTAGCAAAATAACGTCCTGGAATTTATTCTCGTTTTGGTCCGATTTCACTTTTATACCGTTTTCACATAAATATATTGTAAAACTAGTGGCCTTTTACTTTTAATATTGAAGAAACACATGTCTTAAGTATAGTAATACGATAAGGTTATTTCAATAAATATTAAAGTTCTTAACATTTAAAAAATTTCGTCATTTAAAAAAATCGTGACGGGTTATTGAGGTATTTGTGTTAGGTTAGGAAAACATTTTACTTTTAATAGTAAAAGGCAAACGGGAAACCTTTATACAATAAATTGGGGGAAATTACGGTATCAAAGGGAGAAAATCAAGGTGCTTTATTAACTAGGCAGCCTAACACTATTGAAATATATTGACAAAAGCTTGACACCAAGAACCAACCTTTCATAATCAATCAGCAGGACCAGCTAAAAATGTAAAGCCTTGGAGAATTTCGTTGAAAATAGACCCAAGCTGAAAATATTTCTTTAACCTTTTTTGCGATATGACTTTGGTTTTATAATTTTGATAATAATAACTCCGCGGATAATTGACAGCCTCTGACGCCTAGTTGGTAAGACGCACATCTTCCAGCCCGAGGGTTGTTTTTTTAAAAGGATTCCAGACTGATTTCCACTTGAACCTGCTTTAAACAAGTTTTTGATTGGTTGGAGCATATTACTACATGGAAATAAGCCCGCTATGTTGTATTATATACAACAAAAGCGTTATACAAAACAACACAATAATTAAAGGAATATTTATACATCGCCGTTTAAAGTGCAGACTCTTCTCATCGTCCGGTCTTCAATCTAGGATGAGTCTTGGCTGTCTGCAGGATTTTCTTTCTCAATGCTCTTTTCTTCATCTTTAACACTACAACTTCTTCCAATCCGCATTCTTTTCTAATGTCTTCACTTTTTATTTTACCATACTTTTGTTTTTCAAAAGTCTATTGGAAAGAAACATATATTTTTAAAATATTTTTTCTATTACATTTTCATTGTCAACTGTAAAACCTGGCAAATGTGTTGCCATATGCCAATATGGCAACATATCTGCCAGGTTTTATCTGAAAAACTTTTCCCAACCAAATGGTGATTTGTGATTAATGTTTTTTACAGGAACCTTTTACCTTTTAAAATGTTTTTACAGGAATAAATTTAAGAACTCTCAAAAAAGCAAGATTGTGATATAATTGGTTTTTCGTTCTCCTAAATATACAATAAAAAGCTTATGTTTTCATTAGTAAAATATAGTAAACCATTGTAATGATTCTTACTGATGGTGAAGTAATGATTTTTGCAGACGATCTTAAAATATTTCTTGTTGTTCTTCATGCTGATGATTGTATAGTTGTATAGTTTTACAGTGCAATCTTGAAAGGTTATATCCTTATATAGTTGGCGTAAGATCAATATACTTAGGGTGAACATCAGTAAATACTAAGTTCTTACCTTTACTAAGTTGTAGTCCCCCATGCATAATAATTATAAGAGTACAATAAACCACTCCTTGCTTTTATGAGTATCTCAAATTCGTGACCTGGGGATGGTGCTTGATGCTCAGTTGTTTTTTTGTTGCCCTAATCAAATGAGATTTATAACATATATGATAGGACCACGAGAATACTGGGGTTTATTTTGAGGATATCCAAGAAATTTTCTTCATTAAGACATTAATACCGTTGTATACTTTACTAGTATGTAGTCAATTTGAATACAATCCCACTTGTTGGTCCTCTTTCTATGATGTTTATATAAGCGCAGTTAAAGGTGCAGCGTAAGTTTTTGAGATTAATTAACTTTACATGGGACATTCATTTGATTGTCGAGCATTGAGAACCTCTGAGCAAAAATAGAATATTAAATAATTAACTTATTTTATGTAAAATCATTAATTCTCAACTTAATTGTCCAAAATTGCTTAGCTTTTTCTTCAATATTAGAGTTCCTCAACTGCATACGCGCCAAATGACATTTTTATATTGTGAACAAAGTACCTCTAATTACCAACGAAATTCCCAAATATAGTAAATAGAATGTAACTTTTAGGACATCAATTTCCTAAGGTTGTCGATTTATTTTTCCATAGTATGTTGAGCTTTAAAAGTATGCTGATTGCAGACTTGATGAAAGTATTGAATTTGTACTGTACTATTCTTTTCGCATTAATGCCAAGTTGGTGTGGCGAGGTGCGGGCTGCTGACTAGCGACGGCCCCGTAACGTGTGGTCAAATGATTGTAATATATTGTTGATTTTATATACAATATTTTTGTAATTACTTTGACTCGTGTACTAACTATTATAATTGTTTTGTACTTACTTATTTTTCACTTGTTTTGACATGTATTTTATTTGGTTTTGGAGAATTTTTATAATTTTTTTTTTGAGTACCTTTTTTAATTTTAAGATTATTTTATAAATATGGAAAATGAAGCACATACTACTTTTTGAAAGTATTTTAAAGTTACGTTTTACCATTAATGTAATAATTTTGTGAAAAATGAAAATAAAAAAAATACAAAATATGGTAAAACATAATAATAATTCCAAACGGAAAAATATGGTAAAACACAATCATCGTAACACGTGTGTGTGTGTGAAGAATCTTCAATGGACATACAACATAAAATTTATTCCACCTCCACCATTTCGTCTGAAAGCGCCTTAATGTATGCCACAGGAGAGGTCAGCGCTCAAGTATCGCTGATTAGGGGATTCCGCATGCAAGCTCTCTGCCGGATTGAAACACGCATGCATGCATGCACAGTTTCCCGCTCATCTGACCGTGTGTTAGATACTGCTACCCATCTAGATGTGGATTTCCAATTGCTTTGATATCATTTTTGGGGTGACCATTACATAACAACTGAACATTTATTGTATGTAAATTCTGCCTTTATAAGGAAGAAATCG
This sequence comes from Odontocerum albicorne, assembly GCA_949825065.1. Lineage (NCBI taxonomy): Eukaryota > Metazoa > Arthropoda > Insecta > Trichoptera > Odontoceridae > Odontocerum > Odontocerum albicorne. The sequence goes on from OX463850.1 coordinate 25,268,362, forward strand.
GTGACATTTTAAATCAAAATTTAATGAAAAATTATGCATGAACTGTTTTCATTTTCATTTTAGGTTCGATTCAGGTACCAGTATGGTTACATAGTTTATCTGGTAACAATATTGACACGCGCTAGGTGCATGCGCAACCATTATTTCTAGCACGTGCAATATGAACTGTGAGTCACTTGCCTTCAGAGTTAGTTTGGAATATCCTTGAAGATGAGTTGTATATGACTTAAAACTAGTTGAGTACACTCACTTGAAACTAGTTGAGTATATATACATTTTCAATTGTTAGTTTTGTCACTTCTATTATCACAATGTCAGAACAAGGAGAAGAGGTGTGAGTATAGTACAGTTTTGAGAGAGAGATAGAGAGTGGGCTGAAAAACATTTGATATCTAGATTGAAAAGATATGAGATAAGCCTATTTATTTTATAGTTTCTCTCTCTTATGAATTTTCTTTTCCATTGCCTTGAAATACTCGTATTTGTGCAATTTTTGGATATATACGTACGTACATATTATGTTGCTTTTAATAAACCTTTATTTATTTACCATATGTATACACATAGCTTTTATTATAATATATATTATATAATTTGCCTAATGCCGTGACCCCGAAAATGAAAAAAAGGATAATGTGACCATGAAGGGAAAATAATATTAAACATAAATGTAGAAGATACTGCGTAACGTAAGTTCTCAAATTTTGAAATGCACGTTATCAAAGTGAAGGAGGTAAGTAGTTGGAAGATACTTGACTAATAATATATCAAAGTGAAGGAGGTAAGTAGTTGGAAGATACTTGACTAATAATATATCAAAGTGAAGGAGGTAAGTAGTTGGAAGATACTTGACTAATAATATATCAAAGTGAAGGAGGTAAGTAGTTGGAAGATACTTGACTAATAATATATCAAAGTGAAGGAGGTAAGTAGTTGGAAGATACTTGACTAATAATATATCAAAGTGAAGGAGGTAAGTAGTTGGAAGATACTTGACTAATAATATATCAAAGTGAAGGAGGTAAGTAGTTGGAAGATACTTGACTAATAATATATCAAAGTGAAGGAGGTAAGTAGTTGGAAGATACTTGACTAATAATATATCAAAGTGAAGGAGGTAAGTAGTTGGAAGATACTTGACTAATAATATATTGGAAAACACTTTACTTATAATAGATAAGAATAGAAGAATTGCAATATTTAATTAGTATATATTTTTTTTACTCAATTGTTTTCTGCTTTTCTACAAAACAAATGAAAATACATCATTCATATGCACTGACAATGCAATAATTATTACCTGATATATCACACAATTTGATGATATTTTAAAGAGATAAAATGCGGGAAAACTCTAGTTTAATTGATGTTTTGAATGCATAAAATAAGTAACATTTAAACTTGACACAAAAAAGTCATCTGCTAAATATGTTTCCCCTACCTACTATCCTGCTCTTATAAGCCATTATCCTCCCCCAATTCTCTCATGTACCTACTACAATCAGGAAAAATATATTTAGGACATAATTTAGTTCACCTTCATCTGAAAGAGTAATAAACTTCGAGATCAATAATCTAAAAGTTCTAACACCACAAATGTGGGCTTAAATTGAAAAAAAAATCATCCAAGTTGTTATATTTCATGTTTACCCTAAATTTCTGTCGGATATGAAACAAAACTTCATCACGTCATATTGAATTATTTGATGTCCTAAATCGATCACCCAGTTTGCAAATATTGTATATCCATATTTACTTATTATAAAATAATAACTTATTTTAATAGATACTTGGAATATTCTTTGGCTATTCATCATTTATGGAACATTAGGGTCAATTTGCACTTCTCTTAAATAAGGATTTTCAAAAAAATGTATGTAAAACTTTTTCCTCTACTTTTTATTGTAATACTTGATAAAAGCACACATTTACAGCCAGTCAAATATCACTTCATGTGCAAAATTGTCCTTTCGTATTAGGATTGTTCAATCAACCCATTTATAAACTTCTTCTAAGCCTTCGCGACAATATCAATTTTTGAACGTGTATTATAGTCATCAAGCAAAAGTAACTATTCCTAAGATTCACCTATCATTATGCTGCATAGGATATGGGATCATTATAGATACGTTATAGAACCATTAAAGTTTTTGGGATTTCGATTGCTACATTCTATCTAAAAATTCGAGTCACTAGAAGTGACCCACTACAAGGACGAATTTAGATTTTGAAATTAAACCTTTTTTGGTATGAAAAAAAATGTACTGAATTTTCAAATATACGAAAAGAACAATTTTTTTGTTTATTATGTACCTTAATTGATGAATTATGAATTAATCCAAGATTATAACTTATCATTAGAACGTCATGGACTTGTGCCTCCTACTTTTTGAGAATCCAAAATCGATATTTGTTTTTTGTTCAAAATCCAAAATGACCTAATTGATTCCTCGGTTTTTCTTGAGATAATATGTTTTCGTTGCCCTAGTCGTTCAACTAGATTGAACGAGCTATTTTCTATGGGCACAGAACGAATATAAATTATTTAATCAATTTGTTTATCAAAAAGTTACTCTGCATTCAATAAGAAATATATTTGGAATTTTAATTGCGTTATTTAAAAGATAAAAATAAAATGTTGGCTACACTTCGATTAACTTGATGCCAAGCGCCTTCGACACAACTTCGATGCCCTCAAATGTTTTGTTTACTTTTTTATTCATCTGTTATTTTCTATCTCTCGATTCTATAATTTTCTGTTTAATTAATTCATCTCATTTTAATAGTTTTTTTTTAAATTGCTAAGTGTAAGTGTGCATTTTTATATGTAATTTTGTAACCACATTTCATTGGTCTTAATTAAGTTATACATACATATATATTCTTTCGTCTTCACCAATACTGAGTATCGTGGTCCTCTGCAATGTTCTGAACTCTGCAAATAACCTGTCCCCGTCCCTCCTGGTTTTGGGTCCCGTTGATTGCAGCGCTTAAAGAGGATCCAGTTTACTTGTTTACTTGATCCGTCCATCTCATGACATCTTCCTCTTGCTCACCTTTCCTCAACTGTCTTCATCCGTATTATGTACTCAAGAGACTATGTTTTCAATAAAAATATATTATGTATTATAACATTTACCCTAAACTAACTAACAAATAACTCATTTCGAATATATTTATTGTGAATTGAACACTTTTCACCTCTATAAGATGTAAAAACTTTTTTTGAATTATAAATAACATGTCATGTTTGTGCAACAAACCATTGAATGCGTTAATGTGCTATATGTGACTTTTAACTCCGGAAAGTATCGATTTGGAACGTAAAAAGTAGACCACCATTCCTATCGACCTAGTGTCAATTTCCTGCTAACCGGAAATGAACGAAAGCGTGAAAAAATATTCCCTTGGAACGAAGAAGTCATTAAAATCCAAAGTTCATTAGGAATCGATATCGTGATGGGGGTTTATTTATTTTTCGATTGAGAATTGCAAATTTCAACAGCTATCAGCAAAATAAGTAGTTTTACTGATAGCTGTTGCATTTTTTTAACGCGATGAAAACACAGCAGAAACGGAGCAAGCACTTCCTATTAATGTATTGAATATTTTATTATACGGAGTAAAATTGAGCTTTCTGTCAAGTGACAATCAACAACCTCATTTATTAGAAAGGTGCCTGCATTTCGACCCGAGGGTTGCGAGTTTGATTCCTGTTGAAAACTATTTTTTTGATCCAGTGTGGTTTTCATTTAACATACATTTCACAAAATTTTAGTTGGTTCGAAGATATTTTGTTAAACTATAAACAACGTTATTGGTATAAGTGATACAGTTAAACTATATACAACGTTATTGGTATAAGTGATACAGTTAATTCTTTTTCAATAAATCATACTATCATTTTACAAATTTTTGATTGGAGGATTTGCATTATTGATGTACACATACAAAACAAAATACCAAAATAAAAAATTGAAATTGAACACGATCATCGATATCGATTAGAAGGCCTGAACAAGAGGTTGGGAAAAAATATAACGGAAAAACCTGCTATGTCACTGAAGAAAGTACATCCATTATATATTCGTAAAGGATAAACTGGTAGATCTGAGGGGCCACAAATAAAAAATCGCAGTTATGCTGAATATCAGAGTTATTGTTTCATTCATGTTATTTGTGCATTTATCAAAGATTTCTGCTTTAACTTTGTGGAACTCCATATAAGAATATTCAACAAGAAGTTACTTTGTTATTCCATTAATCAAATTTATATCATACTTATATTTGTTACTACCTATAGGTATGAAAATTGTCTGAAAATATATGAAATTGTATGAAAATCACGTTGCGGCATAGGGGATGGGCTAAGTTAATGTAATTAGTGGGATAATAAAGTAACTAATTAGCTATAAAATTGTTTATTAATACAGTTATATCATAAAAATCAGTATTTTTTTAACTCTTATGAACTGTATTATACTGGCTAAAAAGCTTTTGCGGTTAAGATCACCTTCAGGATTTTTTTTTGATGTTAACACATTTGTATGGTTTTCTGTCGATTAAATCCATTTTTTTAAATTGCGTAATGGTCCGCGTAAAAGTTAATTGGGAAGTCTGTCTTTGTGAGCTTGTGAGTTTAGGCAACTTGAAACAGCAGAAATGCGAATGCTTAGGTGGTTGGCAGGAGTATCACTGAAAGATACAATTAAGAGCTCACGAATTCGTGGTAGTCACTAACATAAATAGTAAGAGGGAAGAGCGACAGCTGAGATGGTACGGGCACATAAGACGGAGACCACCAGACCATACTGTAAATCAGGCAATGTCTGTGGATTAATCTCGACAGCTAGCCAGAGGAAGACCAAAGAACTCCTGGATGACTCAATGCTCCAAAATCCTGCAGAGAAACGGCCTAGACGAAAGCGACACCCAGAACCGAAGGATATACAGCCTGAGAACGAGAAGAGCCGACCCCAACAGCCTACCTAGGCAATGAGTTGGGATAGTGCCAGGAAGAAGAAGTGTTCATGGATTGCGTGGGGATGGATAGTTATTTGAATGTAGCTTGCTTCATTTACTTTAGTCTGGTTGGTTGGAAGAGATTGCCACCTGGCCATAATCCCGCCAGATTGTATTTGCAATAGAAGTGTTTAATAAATAAATATAAAGTACAAATATGAGTGGAAGGCGTGATAAAGAAAGAGCAAGGAGAGTATGGTTGGATCAAGTGAACGATATTTTGAAAGAAGAATACTTAGACAGTCGGAAAAATTCATTTTGTATATATTTTAATATGTTTATAGACTTTCTACGTCTGCAGTATATTTATTACCCCTTGAATAAAAAGATTTTATAATTAGTATTGTATTATTATTGGTAACAACTTATCTTGTAATCTGAGGTTTCAAGTTCGATTCTCGATCGAAGCGAGTTTGATTTAAAAGTTTGTATGATATATTAACTTTTATCCTCCAATGATGTAGTTGCAATAAATTATCAGATTTGTAAGCCAGCTATTTAAAAAAACTTCCAAGATCGGCAAGCATTCTGTGGACTTCCATGTGACTGACTTCTTACAAGAGTAAAATAAGAAGTTGTTCTTGCTGGGATGAATTAAATAAAATATTTGAGTCTGCTTTTTATATTGTGTTGGGTTTGTTTGATTATATGTGTGACTTACTTGTATTGTATAAATCTGCTTGCATGTAAATATTGATTATCAATTTTTATCAACGACCTCTGTAACCTAGTGATAATACTCTTGACTTTCATCCGAGGGTTTTGGGTTCTATTTTGGAGGTACCCAAAAAGGGGTAAAAAGTCTGGTAAGAGTTCGTCTCTGGCAACAATACTCGCATACGCTGAGCGGAATAGTGTTTTCAACATGTTCAATGGCAAAACGCGAGTTCCGTACCTACTCAAGATATTCTGAACCCGAAGGCTGGATTACTGGGGCCGAAGTCAATAATATCTTCCAGTCATGCTCTTCAATATGTCTGAAACACTAATTCGGATATATTGAAGGTTATCATACAAAAAATTCAATAAAATTTTATGTTTGTATCAAAAAGATCATAATCTTGGTGTGCAATAATATTTCCAGTTTGTATGATAATTAACTGTGGGCTGCCTGCTACTCGTGTAGTTCTAAGCCCTAAACTTTGATTATTGGAACCAAAGATAGGGATCTCCCGACCTCGCTTTTCAAATTGTTTACATCACCAATTCTGATATGTTGAACAGTATCAATACAAACATTTGAATGATACCCTTCGACACATCTGCATTGATAATTCAGATATATTTAAAAAAAAGCCAGTAGACATTTTAATATTTGACCCCATTACTTGAACCTCCGTATTAAGAGCCAATGGACCAGGCGAGGAAATGTAAATCTGTAAACAATACTTCCTTCCACACATGATGAGGCAACAAAACTACCATATACCTAGCACGTGTGAGTATTGTTACCAGATGAACTCTTTTAATAGACTTAAATAATTTTTATTTTGTTTTTTTTGGAATTGAACCCGAAACTCCTGGGTGGACGTCAAGCGTCTTACCAACTAAGGTCGTTGTAGGGTATCATATGAATGAATGAGTGAAACCACTGGTTAATGTTAAGAGGAAATATTTTATATGCAACAAATGTAGGGCATAATAAAACCAGTTGTTACATAAGAAAACCGATGCGAGCTTTACGGATTTCCTGCGAACCAACAGACATGGCAGCGTAATAAAGTGCATTTCAGTAGCGGTTCTATAATACATGCAAGGAAAATATTTTTGAAGCTTTATCAGGGGAAAATTGAAACTGTCTAGAATTGACATTTTTTCAAATTAGTTTTACTATACTTACTTATATAATTGCATAGTGACTTTGATTTGGTGGCACAAATCATCCTAGTTTGAGTGAAAAGTCTTAAAAAACAATATTATTATAATCTCGCTGTTTTTACAACACCATTTCAGAGTAAAAACCCCATCATGCTATCGAGTTTTGACGCAAATTAATAACTAACATTTTATTGTTTCTTAGAAACGACTTGACAATTTAAATTTTGAAATTCATTTTAATTTATATGCATCTGTGGACTTTATGAAAATAGTATTGGAAATTAAAATATTGTATATAAATTTGTATCAGATATGCACACTGATCGTTTAATAATTACCTAAAAACCTTTATTTTGGATATTTTGTAATTACTAATTTGTGCTAGAAACCCGACTACGTTACATTGATAACAATTAAAATAATATTATTTTAAACAAGAATCGACGAATTCCGCTTGGTCTATAGTCCGTACTTCACATCCTCCCATGTCAGATTGAACCTAGGAACCTCCCCATGGTAACACCAGTATATAGTGTAGAAATAACATGGATTTCATTCCCTTCCGTTCCCTGTAAGCGAGAAAACAGGGCAGCTCTTGACCAGCTATCAAGCGGCATCCTCTATACGTGACCTACACACTTCCAACTCCTGCATCTAAAGACATACTGGCTCACTTCTCATATATTCGCACCACCTGACATCCATAATGTTTACTACCCTTTCTTTTAAGAAACGTGTTTTTACCTACACATATCATATCGATTTATTTTTATCGGGGATTATCCAGATTTTCCAGAAATATTAACTGATTTGAAGAAATGAAATGTTGGCGTTATTATTATTTAAAAAATATTTGAAGTTATGTTTATTAATAATTTAAATGACAAAAAATATATTAAAACAATTTAAAATGATTCAAAGACATCCTTTGTGAGACTCATGTGAAGGCTGATAGACAAATAAGAAAGAAGAATTGGATGACAGATCGCATACTGAACTTGATGGACGAAAGGCGTAAATACAAAAATAAAGAGACACAATATAAAAGATTACAAAGGACAATAAGAAATGAAGTGAAGAAGGCTAAGGAGGAGTGGATGAGGTCACAGTGTGAGGAACTGGAAATGTATAACCGTAGCCACAACGCATTTAAGCTACACAAGAAACTCAAAGAAATGACAGGTACTGCGAGAAAGAGCACTCCATCATGTTTGGTCGACGACTCCAACAAACTTATATTGGATGATAGAGAAATTTTGCAAACATGGAAAAAATACATCTATGATGCATTTAAAGATAATAGACCTGATACCGATATTTCCGCAGATTTATATGGACCACCAATAATAAAATCTGAAGTTCTTCATGCGATACAGACATCGGACAACCGTAAAGCATGCGGCCCGGACAGCATCCCAGTCGAGGTGTTGAAGCTTATTGATGATGACAACATTGACTATCTATTGAAATTTTTTAACGCAATATATGACACGGGGAATTTACCCCAAGACTGGTTGAAATCCACCTTTGTGACGTTACCTAAAAAGCAACACCCTAAAAAATGCGGAGATTACAGATTGATTAGTCTTATGAGCCATGTCTTGAAACTGTTTCTTAAGATAATTCATGCCAGAATACGTAGTAAATGTGAGCAGGACTTGGACCATACTCAATTTGGCTTCAGGAATGTGTTTGGAACACGTGAAGCACTATTGGCTGTAAACGTATTAATACAAAAGTGTCGAGATCAAAGAAGGGAAGTAGTTGCATGCTTTATTGACTACGAGAAGGCATTTGACAGGGTAAGACATACTGACTTAATGATAATGCTTGCCGATTGCAACATTGATACTAAATATCTGAATTTTATTAAGAACCTCTACTGGTTCCAGACAGCCGAAATAAGACAGGGATGCGAGAATTCGAATGCAATTGCTATCCAACGAGGTGTAAGACAAGGTTGTATCCTGTCTCCATTGTTATTCAATTTATATTCTGACCATGTCTTTAAAAGATCCCTCAGCAGCACCGATAAAGGTTTGAAGATTAATGGCGTTATGATAAACAATATCAGATATGCGGATGACACCGTTTTACTAGCCGAAAGCGTCAATGATCTCCAGGACCTTCTTAATCTTGTTGACGAGTCCGGTGAAAGAGTGGGTCTTACAATAAATGTCAGTAAAACCTAGTGGATGACATTCGGGCGGTTGGATTACAGTGGGTCAGTGTTGCGTTTGAACGGCCGTAGCGTCGAAAGGATGGAGAAATTCAGATACCTCGGCAACATACTCACGCAGTCTCTCGACCCGGATGTGGAAATCAGGTGCAGAATTGAGGCAGCAAGAACTGCATTTAATAAAATGAAGTCGCTCTTCTGTGATGACAACTTAAATTTGAAACTCCGTCAGAGGATGATTAGATGCTATGTGTGGTCTGTTTTATTGTACGGTTGTGAAACATGGACCTTGAAAGTCCAGGCAATGAACAGACTGGAAGCATTTGAAATGTGGTTGCATCGTCGAATGCTCAAAATTCCCTGGACAGACATGGTGACAAATACCGAAGTCCTGAGGCGAGCTAAAGCTGTCAGGGAGTTGTTGTCCACTATAAAAGTTAGAAAGATTTCATATCTGGGTCACGTGCTGCGTGGAGAGAAGTACCACTTGCTCCAGCTTATATTGAAGGGGAAAATCGAGGGACACCGGGGGCCCGGAAGAAGACAGATGTCCTGGCTGCGGAATGTGAGGGAGTGGACCGGCATCCGGAGTGTAGAGGAGCTGTTCCGGGCGGCTCAGGACCGAGACGGATTCGCCGAAGTGATCGCCAACGTTGGGGGGACCCGACAGGGCACTTAGAAGAAGAAGAAAATGAAATCCAGAAAGATACAAAATTAAAGGACAAGTTCCAACCAGTTTTACATGGGGTGGTCCACTTACCACTGCCAGGTTAAATCGAGAGACCATATACACTAAGAGTTTGGGCCACTGAAATAATAGGCCAGTTGGCGAATATGTCCTCAGCTTCAGTGACGTAGCGGATTGAAGAACTTCATGTTGGAGCCAGCTCCATTCCCTGGTGCACGCTCTTGTTCCTGGTGTTGCGATGGTGAGCTCCATGATGGTGAGGTCGGCAATCCAGTATGCCAGGGAGATAAACATGAGTCCACACATCTTGAGACTGTGAAGCAGGTCTCCGGGCAAGTGAATGAGTGCTTTTTGAACCTTTTCAAGGGTCGCGTTTTATTTTATATTTCATTGGGTTTAGAACCAAGTCACATAATTGTAAACAACTCTCTCATTAGTCGGATTCATACTAGAACATTTCATAATCCTTAATCGGAACGAAGAGAAACCCTTTTCTAGGTAAATCGTTTAAAAATTCGAGCCAACATATCTTTTTTACAGTGGGACTTTTAAAATAACCATTTGAAAAGGACTCAGGGTAGTTTCTGAATGAGTCCTTTTTCTAGCAACTTACATTACCTGGCGCAAAAACACGTGGTCATTAGATTTTGATAATATGAATGAGAATCAATTATTATACGAAAAAGAAAACCTCCATGATATTTAGGCATATTTTCTCAAAACTGAGAAGTACTTTCGTTTGAGGAATTGGTAACATACTAAGATTTAGAGCCATACTGTTAAATAAGATGACATGAAGTCCTCCGTGGGCTGGTGGTAAGACGCTAGTCTGCCAATCCAGAGGTTGCAGGTCCGATTCCTACTGGAACTCAGATTTTTTAAAAATAGGATGCCAGTCCTGTTTCACTTAGGGCCCATTAAAAACATATTTCTGGTTGGTTGGAAGAGATTGCCACATAGCTATAAGCTTCACAGGTGTCTTAGGCCACGAAGGTTGTCTTACCAACTAGGCCACAAAAATTATCTAGTTCAGAACAAATCAATGAACTATTTGAGATGATTTTTTTTATAAAGGCAAATTGATTATCAAATTTAAGTAAAAATTTAAACACTGTTTATTTCAAGTGGATTAAACAACGTTTCAAGTTTGAATTATATTTGATCAAATATGAATTTCCACAGTGTTAACAATAAAAATGGAGAAATATTATATAGCAAATTAATTTGTTACCTCTGTTTTAGTCCGGCTCTTACTCATCTGAAGGGATTTTCTATTGAAAATGCCATAAAATAACACAATATGAACTATGAGTACGTTCGTTCCTATATAATTTATGACTATACTTTTGCGATAACCCCTGCATTTTTATATTTAAAAATATAACCAATGTTTAACAAAATACTTTTTAACAAAGTCTTTGCAAATGGAGTACATTGACTGCATTTTGAAAACTACGTATAAAAACCAAATCCACTGAAAAAGACGACATAAGTGTCGATTTTCTTAAAAAATATTTTCGAATTATTTTGACTTCTTTAACCCACATTATTACATTTTCTCTTGGTTGTGTTTTTTTTTCACAGTTCTTGGGAAAATGATTTATAATCAACTTATGGCATATTTTTTAACTATGTATTTTACCCTTTTCATGGAAATGCATCTGACGAATATATTACTTTAAAGTAATATCTTCCAGCCAACAAGCATTTTTCGTAATTATTAACGGTATCCATGATTGTGTTTTTAACCAAATAAACGAAAATAACATTTGAGAAAAGTAACAATAAATAAAAATGAAAAACTAATTTCATTGAAAATATTTGAAATACAATTCTCATCATTGGGATGATAAAGATACTTGTAAGTGAGTAAAGGACGAAAAATATGTTGAGATATATAATGCTTCTTATTTGAGATCAAAAAAATTTATTAATATATAGGTATCATATTTATTACATTTGATAATTTAGCTTTAAGAATTAAAAAAATATATTTTAAAAAGCAATCGAGAATGGTTTAACATTCGTGTTGCCATTTTAAAATTGCTTAGATATGTGTTTAAAATATTGAACACTGAATATACGTTTTGTCTATGTAGTCTATGTCTGTGTAGTGGTCATTCTATTCTTACAGGTATAGTAACAGCTATTAAGGAATAGTTTTTTTCCATTCAGCAAAATATACGAGTCTTAAAGAATATTTGGAGAAGATCGCATGCAGGGAAGTGAGGGAGATGAAAACGCAAGATTGCCGGGAATGTAATGAATCATTAAAGAGGCTAAAGTTAATTACAAGTTGTAAGACATAAATTGGCTATCGGAGGTAAGGTTCTCATCGGGAGTGAAATGACGTCTGCCACATTTACACCAAGCATTGTAATAGATCTTTATAAGACTATGATGCATTATCTGGTGGTTGAAATATTCACTGGAATTACTAGTTAATGATGTAGCAAATGAAGGAGGGCTTGAAGATTATCAGAATGAATTAATTTTTCTTTTTTATCAAATTATCATATAACATGTAACGTAAAAAGGAAACAGCATGTAACCTTAAGACTTAGAAGGTTTGTCTAGCAGTAAAAAATCAGATTGCATGAAAAATCGAAAGGTTTTTCAAGCATGAAAAAAAACCAGACAGCATGTAACCTTAGAAAACCAAAAGTTTGTCTACTAAAAATTAAGCAGACAGTAAGTGACTTACAAACAAAAAGGTTTGTCTACCAAAAATAAAGAAGATAGTAAGTAACCTTACAAACAAAAAAGTTTGTCTACCAAAAAAAGCAGACAGCGTGTTACCTTAGAAAAAAAGTTTGTCTAGTAAGAAAAAAGCAGAGATCACGTAACTTTACAAAACTAATATGGATGTGAACTTAATTTTTTCCTATGTCATTTTGGGGGTGGAAATAAAAATATACACGAATGATATATTGAGCATACATAAAAATATCAAGTTGTAATTAATATATTTAGTATTAAAATAATATTCTGTACAAAAATGTGATTAATCATAAAGTATTATATATCAAAATTGGTAATATGTGGGCCGAATATTTTTTTAATATGAAAGTCCAAATAAAAAAAAATAAGTAAGCAATATTTTTTTTCAGAAAAATATTAATGGTATAAGACATCAATTTTGAATGGGTAAATAAACATAAACTTTTGATCATCCGTTTTTATATATTGCATTGGCTTAAAAAATGTAACTATAGTATCAAATACTTGAAATTTTAACAATATAACTAATACTTAGACGCTTTTTTAAAGAATTCCATAGCTTTCGAACTGAAAAATAACTGTTTCTATTATATTTCCTGATTGAACGCATTGATTGTACAATTTATTATACTTGTACGTATACAGTATACATAACTCACGCAAAAAAAAACAGAATATTTGCAAAAAAAGCATATTATATTGTACAATACAATACATTGAAATGTACGTATAGGCTTTGCCTTGGCAATTAAGTTTCACCTTATTCCCAAACGACACGTAGTTTAAACTTCGTGCAATGAGGCGCAAATTTTGTGTGCTGTCCTCGGGCGTAAAAGACCCTTGATACGTCACTGGGGCAGAATCCCATAAATTTGGACCCACATAATAAATTAATGTCCTATACACTGTTTACCTGGAGGTCTCGCTTAGACCTGTGAACTAACTCTCAATGCATAGAAGTGGCTGAATTGGCTTTCCTGGATATAGTTAGAATTTTTGAGACGAAACTGAATAAAATGTTTACATATATTTTTTTAAATAAAATAAAATATTTCAGTTTATATTTAGTGGGCATAGTTTAAAAACCTCGCTATTTGATATTTTACATTATTGTACTTGCTTCGAATGACACTTGAATGCATCAATTGTGATTAAATAAACATTCCTCATTTTTTTATATTTTGTTATGCTGCTCACAAAACTATCGGAAATGAGAGGAGATGATTTTAAAATATTGACAGTGGCGTCCAAAATATCTAAAATTTGGGCAAAAATTTCAGGATATTGAACCTTTTAAGTGTCATTCTTCTGAGTCGTTCCCTCAATTCTAAGGTTTGTGAACACTCTCTCATCAGGACAAACGATCTCTTGTGCAATGCATCACCTCTTGAAATGACTACCCCGATGTTTTTTCACCTGGTCACTATATCGGATAGGTGCTCGAAATCTGCTAATTTTGCCATTCACCCTTCCCGTCAAAACTGATCGTACAAGTTTGGCGTTCTTCCTCTGCTCTACGTGTTAAAAGTATCGCAAGATCCTTTTACACCATAGAGAGGTACGTCTTAGCCCCGAAACATTTAATAATCAACCTATTGGCTCCTCCAACAGCCCATGGAATATACAAAAGCTTCCTCCAACACCACATATCAAAGCCATAAATTATTTGCCTATTGTGAGTCTTGAGTGTCCAAAATTGTCTTTTTTGAGTGAATAAAATTTTTTTGATGAACTGTGATATAACAAAATACAGCGCACCTTTGTGGTCGAATTTCTCTCATCTCGAGTCGAGTCTCCATCTCAACACTACGCAGAATCATAGAGAATAAATAAGTCAAAGTTTAATATAATATGTTTGTCCCGTTAGACTTATTCAGTCATCTGCAGGAAGAGCGACGCCTGAAAGGGAATTAAGAGGCTTTCAAAAAATAAGAAGAAGTATATTATAATATTTTCGAGATTTGATAAAATCACTTCCGAGGTATCATTAGTTCTAATCATTGACAAAGAAGAAAAAAATCATTATCAGATGGTGTACAAAAGAGTAGATTACCATGTGATGGAAAATATTTTGTTGAATCATACAATATAAACGTTGGAGTACCAAGAAGCTATGTAAGATTAAATATAACAGTTCATATTACTGTCGTGGGAAAGAAAATCGAAAAATGTCAATTCTACTTATATCTTGGCATAACATACTGCTTGACAAAGAAAATCAGCATGCAGAAACTGAAAGAAAATGTCGTCCCTCTTGAGCTGAATTTTGTAAGATGACCTTTATTCTAAAGTTTCAGAAGTACCAGAGACATCTAAAGAAAGAACTATTTGGTGCATGTTTCCTCTCAGCACTAATGTATAAATTTGAGACTGTAACTTTAACAAAGCAAATAATGTATTATCTCTGGATCATACAGGTCATCGAGAGAATAATACTCAATATCTGATTACGGGACTGGAAGGCAGTTGAACAAAGTCATTGAAGTCGCTGAGAGGATTATAACCCAGCGATAAAATTAAGCATGGAATATTACCTATAATAGGTGAACTCAGAAAGTTCTGGACTGGTGACTAGATTTCAGGAAAAAAAATGTGGAAAGACTCCTATTAAGATGGCCGAATCCAAACAACTGGAAGCAATGTGTTCATTATAGAAACGACTGGAGGAGAGGGGAGGCATATATTCAAAACTAGAGTGCTAATGATGATGATGATGCTATTTGATTTTGTAATAAAATATAGCCTCATAATTAAAACGATGATATAGTATAATAATGGTGTGAACATATAATATTAAAAAAGTTGCGAGAGAAATATTAGACAGAAAGAGTGTATCGAACGTATGTTACGTGTCATGTGATCTCGTTTGTATTGTAAATAGATACATATATGATGCATGTATGTTCTGTTTTGTAACAAAACCTCCTTGTTTGTGGTGATATTATCGTTGTGTTTCACTTCCCCGAAAATTCTGTTCCCCAAAAGTTAAAAAAGAATTTCTTCGCCCAGCTGTTACCAAGACATATTGGAGAATTGAATGGCAATCACCCCCTATTTTACAATTTTAATACTGATACTGTATAATGAGAGTTGTGGAAATAAATGTAAATTTAGGACCTAATAAGAACAATTGCTACAAGAGTATTTTTTAATGTTACGCCATTGACTGAAATCCACATCCTGAAGGGTTGGATTTTTCTGAATAAATTTATGAATAATAATTGACAGTCGTTCTGCATAATAACTTTTTAATTTGATGGAAATTACTGCCAACGTGGCGAGAATTTAAAATGACAGCCAACTCGCGGTGATTACAAAATTTTTATCTTGTGCCTCGATATTCAAGATGTCACCGCAAATTGTGTTTTATAGATTCCAACTCATTTTTATTCAGACTTAAGAGATGCAGTGATTTTTGCAGTTAATTTATTTAAAGTAAGTGTATTGGAGGAAAAATTTACAAACATACAGTTACGCCATTTTGCTGTCGGGGTAGGCAAAGAGGAGAGAGTGCCAGACTTTTCTGTCGTGATATTCATATTTTGCCTCTTCTTCATCCATGAACATTTACATAGAGCTCCTACAAACATTCTCATACAACTGCTATGATTAGTTTTTACATTTCCTTCTTTCAAAATACCATTAATTTGATGCAACCATACTCTCTTTGCTTTTCCCTTTCCTTGCATTTAAATTATACATTTGTTTTCTTAGTATTTCTTCATTCATTCATTCTACATGTCCAAACCTTCTGAAAATGTGGTTATTTCAAAATAAGTTTCCGTGGTCAAATTTTCTTAAAAAATTCACCTTATTTTTTTAATTGTAATGCAAAAAAAATTAAAATATTAAAAAATGCCGTGATGGCCATCAAGTCAAGCTTCAGTATTCCGGACGATTTTTCTCCAAGTAGATCAGTCACTCGCTGTCTCGTCCCAGCTTCTCTCATCTCCCGATCTTTTTATATCCGGCTGTACATTGTCTCAAACTCCGTTGTCTCATTCTGTAGTGGATTTTGCCACAATACTGCGTGATTAACTTTGTTGATTGTATCGACTGGCATAACCTATATTTGACAATCTTCCTGACTTTATATTGCTGATAGTAAATTTACGTCTTATTATTTTTTTAACTTCTTCATTAAACCTCTAATTTTAAGAACGTACAGCCTGTCAAGTATTTTCCATAGCATTTGGTTTTTACTCTGAAACTTTTATTGGTATGCAAAACTTCAGGATCCATACTCCAAAAAGAAGTATTCTTTAATTCATTATTATTGTGTGTTTTTGCCAATCTGTATATTTTTTATTTTGATTGTACAGGGTACGGCAAATGACTCTTCTTTTTTTATTTCCTTTAAGATTATGTTAAATATAACTTATGAACGAAATATAATAATTTAAAAAAAAGTTGGAAATTATTTCATAATTTTTTATTTAACGTGGTGGCTTGTTTGTGACAAAATTTACAGTAATTGAAAGCAAATAAATATTCGAGAGAAAATTGCCTTGACATCACAGGAAACACTAAGAAAGGTAATGGAAATAGAAAAGAACGCTCTCCTGCGTACCACGTTATGCCTCACATTTTCCTGGTATCATTTTTGGCACATAATATAAAAAACCAAATTATAACTTCCTATTCCTAATTAATTTTTCTTATTTATCAAATAACGTTTATAAATTATGTCATACTTAAATCTGAAAGGTTTTTTTTTAATATTTAAAGGGGTCTTTACCACAACCTATATAATTGATAATTCATAATTTATTATATTTTTGTATTTTTAAATTTTATAACTCGATTATCTATCAACCATATTACTTAAACAAGTGACATCCTACGAGAATCCATAGTATCCTTTTTTACCTAAAAAATATAAAATTGGGATGAGGGTACATTTTCACCTTTTTGTTAATATACTCGTATCTTCCACAAAAACATATTTAAGATTAATTGTTTTAACTTTGTGGCATTTATTTAATTAAAAATAGATATATAAAAACTATCAAACCCCTCCAACGATTAAGTCATTTATAACTATAAAAAACTGTCCTTTATTAAATATATGAATGGTTGAAGTAAAAGGCACTAAGTACCAAAAAATAACAAAAAAACTAAGTATGCAGTTTCATTCTATATGTCATATAGAACGAAACTGCATACTTATTTTTTTTTTTTTTGGTACTTAGTGCCTATTTTACTTCAACCTTTCATATGTGTATTTATTTCAAATTAGAGTTTACCATATATTGAATTTTTTAAAGAATTTTTCATTTACCCAAGCTGAGTCATAGAGTTTACCACGAAACCTGTGATAGAGATTCATACATTTCATTTTGCTGCCCAAGAATAAAAACTCCTTTTATATCCGTATATCACCATTTTATCTTTCTGTCGTTTACTCTACATATCTTCGTGCAAAGCGCAAACTATACGATAATAATTCATTTTTAATTACTTAACTAAATAATATATTTTCTTTTAATAATCACAAACCATATGAAGAAAATCTCGAAATACGAAAGCGAAACAAGAGTTGCAGCAATTAAGTGTAATTGTGGAATAACAATCGAATTTTAAGTTGCGTATTCATCAGGTTTAAACCTTTTTTCCAGAAAGAACAACGTCATGAGTTAGTTTTCCATTTAATGGGAAATATTATTTTTATTATCTATTTAAAGCGATTCATTGGGTGCAATATTTAAATGATGCCACAGGAGATAACTATGTAAGCCAATTTGTGATTGGCGTATCATGTTGCATATAGGGCAAGTAGCTTCAGTACTAGCAGCCTGTCTGTGTCTTATTTCTCTATTGGGTACCTGATAACCAGCAATAGTTCGTATCATGTTGCATATAGGGCAAGTAGCTTCAGTACTAGCAGCCTGTCTGTGTCTTATTTCTCTATTGGGTACCTGATAACCAGCAATAGTTCGTATCATGTTGCATATAGGGCAAGTAGCTTCAGTACTAGCAGCCTGTCTGTGTCTTATTTCTCTATTGGGTACCTGATAACCAGCAATAGTTCGTATCATGTTGCATATAGGGCAAGTAGCTTCAGTACTAGCAGCCTGTCTGTGTCTTATTTCTCTATTGGGTACCTGATAACCAGCAATAGTTCGACGCACTTTGACTCTATCTGCTGCTGTTTGCTCCCAGTTGTGCTGAGCAATAATGTTTTAAATCGTCTCATGCAGTACGTCAGATAGGTAGATAGGACAGCGCGCTAGACTTTTCATTTCGACACATGCTTCTTCCACATCCATACACTTTTTCATACAAATTTCTTTTCATTCTTTCAAAATATCATTCTCATGATTCAACCATTCTTTAGTATTCATCCTCCACTCTTTTTACTAACATTTTTACTATATATTTGTTTCGTTAGTATTTCTGTATTAATTTTTACTACGTTTTCAAACCATATCAGAATGATTTCTTCATCTTACTCAATTTTATTCTTAGTCTTAGTTCACATTCATCCTCTGATTCCTATATTCTATATTATGTCATGCATTATCATCCCATGTGTGATTTTAAGTGCACATATTTTTACGGCATTTTTTCAGCTCTTCGCAGTATTTTTCCACATTTATATTTTGCTCTCACACATCAAAGTTGTTACCAAATTACTATTATGGACTATCATTTTAGCCGATTTTGATAATGTCCGGTTCAAGTTTATATGTTTTAGTACCCCATTGGCTTTTAAAACAAATCAAAATGAAACAAAAACAATTTTTATGGACAGTGCTTATAAAAAAAATTAATTTCTCAATTTTTCCGAACAATGCGTTATCATAGCATGCTATCTGCACGACGATGTGTCGGGATCGCAATAAAATGAGGCATTTACCAGAGACTAAAGACCCGGCCACAAAACTACCCCCATAATCTTTATTGCCCTTTATCTGCACCATTATTTAATTCTTTTTGCTCTGTCCGTAATACCTGTTTTTATTACGACTTAATGTATTGTAGTTTGATCCGTTTGTCTTTAGCAGTATTAAATATCTATCATTAAGATTGCAGTTTTCCAAATGTGTGCAGATAAATTTACGGAAACTGCATAAAAAAGAAGGGTATTTTATATTTTATATTAAAACCAGATCTAGGCAAATATTTTAGAGAAGAAACCGATCGAAAAAGTATTTTTTTGCAGTAGGATTTTTTATCATAAAAAAGATAAATTCGTTACAAAAATAAAATAAAAACTGTGAATGTGGAAGTTAGTGATAGTGTATTGGTAATTACGACTTAGGTTTTTTTCCAATTTGAAGCAATGCAGGTGGCTGTGCATCACACATCATCCTACACATATCATCAGTATATATGTATTCAATAAGCTTGCGAGCTACATTAAAATGCAAGGAGGGCCGTATGTGGGTCACAGACTGTGATATGCCCAGGGCTGATCAATGCCCACTAAAATGCAAGGAGGGCCGTAATGTGTCTAGGGCTGATCAAAGCCCACTAAAAGTATCAAAAGTTTAAACTCTATCAGTTTAGTATTGTAAAAACAGTGGTTTTGAGTAAATTTATGATACAAAATTAAAATGTTTAAAATTTCTTCAACACTATTTTACGAATCAGAATAAACACGATCATCATAAGTTCTAGGTTCGTATTAGCGACTCCGCCGATTAAGATAGATTCTCAACAGACGGAGCAAGAAGAATCATTCTAAATCATTTTAAGCCTTGATAATTATATTTCATTACACTTTTATTTAATGTCTTCCAACCAGCTAGAAATATGTCAGAGATACGTTAAAGGATAACCAAACTGGAACCTTTTTTAAAAAATTGAGTACCAATGGGAATCAAACTTACAACCTCCGTGTTGAAAGAAAACTCTCTTATTAACTAGATCATGCGTATCATTATTTAAGCATTTACAAAATGATATGAAATACAATGATTGTCATAAAATATAAAAGTCTAAGAAAGACATATGCAATACACAAAGTTAAGACCATATTTATGAAATTTAAAAAAAGAAAACAAAACTTTTTCAATAACGAACACATAAAATTGTTTAAAGATTATATGTGTATTTAATGAAAAGATTATAGGTGTATTTAATGAAAAGATTATATGTGTATTTAATGAAAAGATTGTAGGTGTATTTAATGAAAAGATTATAGGTGTATTTAATGAAAAGATTATATGTGTATTTAATGAAAAGATTATAGGTGTATTTAATGAAAAGATTATAGGTGTATTTAATGAAAAGAATTACAAATTAACATGTTTGAGTAAGAAATAAACCTTTTTTTAATACATTTCTTGAGTAGTCGCTTACAAATAATGTAGATTGAATGAGGGACACATCGAGAAAACTAAACTCGACTAGTCCTAATCATTGTTGTGTTATTGAAGAATCTGTCTGAAAAGGGTAGTCTTGAGATTGATTATGTTCTGAAAAAAGTGAATGATATAAAGTCGGGAGTCTATCCGATGAAGTGATTAGGTCGAAAAAGCAACTAGGTGAATTTTCCAGGAGGTTGTAGGCTAGAAAATGTATGGACATATATTTGTCACTATTCTCTGCATTGAGGGAATAACCCAAAATAAATATGAAATATGTTAGAAGCATAAATACATTGACTTGTATTATTTATATTATTTTAATTGTATAGAAGTGTTTTCCACAGACCTGATATATTTTTCACTGATAGTGAAGAAGAAAATTGATATCTAACAGAGCTGAGAATTTTTTTAAACCGATAGTGCTGAAAATAATTTTACTGTAATAATGCAAAGAGACATCTTATACTGATAAGAAATCTTATAACATGAAGACTTTTTTCTTAGAAATTTTATAAAATACTCATGCTAGGTTTTTTTCAAAACGGCGAAAATAATGCGTAACTCAATTTTTGCTTATCATGGTATAAAAAGAAGTATATTTTTGAACGAGAAAATATAATATTATCTTTCAAGGAAACCGATACAAAATTATAAAATGTCATGTTATGAAATTATCTGAATCTTCTTTTCATCGATGTGTAAGCTCCTCTTTAATTTAAACAAAACGTGATATGCCTCTTAAAAAAAAAATTCTTTTTGGTGCTCCAATTTTCTTTTTTCCTTTATTCAAAAGTTTTTTTTTCCACGAACTTTAAATCAAATCTTTGGGCAAAAGAAATATGTAAACTTATTTTTGATTAGTGTAAACTAACCCAATTTTTTTCGTTTACCTAATTTTACTGTTCATATAAATTGTGGTGTCTGAGTTGGATACTCCGTTTCCCATATACTGCAAGACGCGCCAACTTCGATATCATCCCACATTCACTATCAGACATTAGGAAAACATTCAAGAAAAGAAAACTTAAATACTTTGGACATGTTACCAGAAAGAATATAGAACGTCTAGAGAAGGTGGTGATCACGGAAACAGTTGAAGAAAGGGAGCAACAGAAAGGTGTCTTATGAGGCAGATATACCAAACAAAGAAGTTGACAAAACCCTTAAGTGTCGAAATTCAACTCAAAAAGTAAACGAGCTATCTAAACTATCACGTGAGTATTGCGTTCTGTTTTTGGTATAACATAATTTGGAGGGTGGAATTTGTTCTGCTAACTCACGAGCTGAATTAAGTTTGAATGAAAAATAAAATGCTCTACATACACAGATTTTAAATTAAAGAATATCGTCTTTCTATTTTTTTCTTAACAAAGAACTCTACGCCACTTTTTCTTGTCATGACCCGAGTTCCTGCCATGTCCCAAGATTTTGCCTTCAACATGAAACCCATAGAGGAAGCTGCCTGACACCAGTGGGCACCACATACAGGTGTAAACGGGCTTTAACCCCCTCAACCACCCTGTGGCGCGAAGCTAGCACAAACACACTATAATTTTGAAATAATATTTTCAACGTTCATAATGTCAGTATTTTTAGATCTCAATGTTTCTAACACTGTTTTGCAGGAAAACCAAAAAAACACCTATTTTTTTCAAAATTTTTCTTTCATCTTATTCTATTATTTTTGTATCCATTTACAGGTTTCGCTCAATGAACATATTCAAAATAGATTAGAATAAATTCTGAAGATGTTTCTTGAGTCAATACATAAATAAACTTTATTTAATGTTTACTCGTTACAGGCATTATAGAAAATAAACTTTAATTGTTTTTTATTCGTTACAGAATTCTAGCATATTAAGAATAATCATTCAAGCGTATTGTACAATATTACAATTTTACTGTAAACAGTACAATCAGGTGAGCTTATTTCTATGTGGTAAAATCTTTCAACTAACCAGAAAGATTTTAAAAGAGGCCTTAAGGGAAAAAACTGACTGGAACCTTTTTAAAAAAATCTAGGTTCCAACGAAAATTAAATCAGCAACTCTAAAGCTAGAAGACAGTCATCCTACCGCTAAGTCAAGAAGGTCGTCATTACCTTAAACAGATGATCATTACCTTTATTGAGTTGTTTTTCATTAAAGCTATAGGGTGTTTTATAGATAAAACCAGATACTGTACCTTCAATCACTCTTTTGAAGTAAACGTTATCTTGTAAATATTACAAATTTGGAAGTTATCGTGTATCCAGTTATTAATATCCCTTATCTAAAACATCACAAAAATAACACGATATGATTATGAGGATGAAAATCCTACGTTTGGTCCATCAATAAATAACATTTCCATACAAATTTTCTTAGTATATATAATTATCCTTATCATCAATATCATCTCATTCTCTTTTCAGGTCAAGGCTACAACCTACCACTGCAGATCACTATTTATCACTTTCGCTTCTACGCATTCCAGTTAAAATCTCATCGAGCAATCAATCCATCTGCTTTATATAACTGTTTCTAGGCCCATTTATTAATACACGACCTTCGTGACCTACTTGGTAAGACGTCTGTCTCACAATTTGGGAGGTGCTGGTTCGATTCCTGTCAGTTCCCAGATTTCTCAAAAAAATATTTCAATCTGATATTCACTTATGACGTCTCTTTGGTTGGTTGAAAGAGTTTTTCACATGGTAATAAGTCTTTCATGTTGTACTATATACAATGACAGTGTAATAAAATAATATTGTTTTAGTAAAAATACAATTTCTAAGACTACGTTTAGAGAGTAAATACTCTTCAAGGGCGCTTTACATGTGTAAAATAGACATTATTTTTAAAAGAAATCCAAAAAGAATATAAAGATATTTATTTACAATATAAAATAAACAGTGACTGTAGAAATTTTAGTTTATACCAAAGAACTGATTTCCAGTTTCATATTTATTTATATCTAATTTAGAGAGAAACTAAAACTTGATTTTTTTATCCACAGTTATCAGACCAAGATCAACACAAGTTACAGAGCTATAAAAATCGAATACTACAAATTATACTTTGAACGAAACAGATCGCAGGACGAAAATGAACGAAACAGCGATTAACTATTAACGAGCAACAAATCAACGTTTGAGGAAAGTCTGCTCTCTAAACGGCGCTATATACATTTCCTTTTAATTTATTATTACTAACAAATGGTAACGAAAATAAATACGGATAGTCCATGTAAGCAAATTTTTGTTCACATAATCAACAAAGATCATAATGTAAGCTCAACATCATGAAAGAAGGCCACTGGATAAGTCGAGACTGACTAAACTGACTTACTTAGTAGATCTTAGCAGGTTGGGAGTAAGGGGAAACTTGTGGATGATGGTGAGTGACCTATCGGCTTGGATAAAAATCATACTGGAGGTTAAAGCTCTACACGAAATGTGTAGCCAATTTTAATGTAAAAAAACTGAAAGGAGTCGAATAAATAGTACAAAAAACATGCACTAAGAATAATACATGAGGCGATAATGTATGACAGGTAAGGAAATGAGGGGATCAGGGATGAATGTGAACTTATGTTAAGTAAGATGATGAAGAGCACTTTGAGATAGTTTGGACATGTAAAACATATTAATGAAGACTAACAAAGCAAATTTACAGTGCAAATGTGAGTGAAACGCGTGAAAGAGAAAATTCAAGGAAAGAATGGTTAGATCAAAGTATGGTTGGAAATAACGTGATGGCATACATACGAGTACATGTATAGGAAGCTAGCGGTGGCTTCCATAGATCAAGCTACTTCTCCACATATGTTTGTATATATATCTCACCAAATGGGTGTTAGATATATTAGACATATTTAAAATTTATCATTGAAAATTGAATTAGTAAAAAAGTCCCTGTAAAAATCTTAAAATCCGTTATCAATTAACTATTCCAGCATATAGTATAACAATTAATGTACGTTTATTTATTAGTGTTAAAATTTTAAACATTAAAAAGTATTATTTTTGTTATATTTCTTTATGGCACTATACTGCCAAAGAACATTTCTGATGGGTGAACAGTAAAAACAAGGAAGAAGCATTATCAATTTCTTTCCTTCCCGCGCCCCTCAGCAATGTTTAACTTTGCAAGCGAATATTTCTTTTAAGCATTAATCCCACAATATATGATACAATCGAAGGTCGAATTTTCAAATAATCTTTTCTTTACACAAAATTTCTTTTTGTGTGTCAACCATCTATGTAAACTAAAAAGTATAAAAAAATTGTATTTACATTGTAGAAATTTACTTTACCAAAAAAAAATATCTATGGCCCCCATGAAAAAAAGATATTTTTAAATCTAATGTTTATTTACCAAAAAGATGAAATTTTTTCATGGCTTGAAAATTCGATTTCCCACATTAATTCAGAGAATTGTTCAACTGGAATAAAATTTAAACTTTATTTTCATGCTTCAAATATTTTTACGCCTCAATAGGTATTGAACACAAGACAAATCATTATTTTATCTATCACTTAAATATTAAATAAAATGGGAAGAAGTTCGTACATACGTACTAACATGTATTATATTTTATCTATACATATATTTATCTATACATTTTTTATCTGTACAATGTTTAATCTTTACATATTTTTATTTAAACACATTTTAATCTATACATATTTTTATACCTACATGTGTATAAATAAAACGGACATATCTTGCGCTTTGCTTCAAAATATTCACGCTGAGGGATTAAAATATGTAATCCAGATTGTGCTGGGTCTATTTCAGAAAGAAAATTTAATCTATTTAAATTAAAAGTACTAAACAATGTAAAAAATTCAATCAAAAGATATCTTAAAAATGAGAATAAATACGACAGTCAAAAAATGGCATGCCTTGAATAGAGCATTGTAATAAAATATCACATCAAGAGCGCTTTGGTTTTGATTTTTTTAGTAAACTCGTGCGAAATAATGTCTGAAAGTATGTTAAAAATTGGAAGTCCAGTATTGAATAATAAGTTTGCAGGCTATTGGCACCATTGATATTCTTCTTGACGTCATGAAATATAAGTTTATAACTAGCAACTTCAGTGGCATAGTTGGATAAACGCCTGTTTTTCAACCCAAAGTTTGCAGTTCACCTACCGTTTAAACAAAAAATGCCTCATTGACATATTTCTGATTAATTAGAAGTGATTATATAAGCACATATATTTTTTTTATCGTTTAGTATTGAACGAAAGTGCTAAATAAGAAAATATATTATTTTAATACAATAATGACGTCGGATAACACCGAGGAGAATAAAAAAACTGCTATTTTTGTTTAGTAGACAAAGATTTCATAGTCTGAAGTTGTTCAGTATACACTCGTTTAAAATATCGGAACCTGAAGATCAAAAACCGAAAAGTATGATATATTGAACCAGAGTTTCTGAATCTATCTACTGAGTAAAAATTGATACGACGATAAATACCGCCAAACTCATGAAATTGAACACTGTGAATATCGTTATATAGACGGACTAGAGCTGATCAAATTATATGTATTGTATGTTTTTTAAAAAGTCCGAACAATGCAACAAAATATATATAATACCATCCATATAAACACAAAGCAAGGCAGGGCTCAGAAAACCAAGAGCTCTAATTATCCAGACGCATGTTATGGAGGTAAAATATATGGTCTGAGATCGAAATGAATAAATATCTGCGATGTTGAGACTGCGAATTAGACCTGTAAGAAGAAAACAATAATAACGATGACGAAACAGTTCAAATTTTATTTTCTATTAATGTTGTGTTTAAGTTTTTTTTATTCACGTGAAATACAGCTGTTATTCCGTAATGATTTTGCATTCATAGTGACTGGTATAATTTAATATGACCTTGATTTGTTGTAAAGTATGCTACATGGTATCAAAAGCTCATTTGGATTGAGTTGAGTCATCTAACGTTGGGAGAATGTTAAATAAATTTGTTATTTTAAGAATTTATATAAAAGCAATTCTGTGTATTGGAATGTACTAAAAGTTGTTTCCTTTTTGAGCTCATATAAAAAGAAATGTAACAATAAATACATAAGAAGCTATCAAAAAGATTTATATGAAATGTACGAGTATGTATAGCAAAACAGGGTTAACCGATTTGTCGTCCTGGAAGTCGCATTTTCCGTAAGCGTCAATACCTACATCCCTCGGGCGAATTTGACCTTTCTCAAAAATATTTTTGTGATTCTACTATAAATTTCAAATCACATAGAATGAAAATATTTTATTTGATAAAATATTTTTTCTCGTCGGTCTTGAAAATATTGATTTATTTTATGCGCGAGATCATATTGGGTCGCCCGGAAAGTCATTTCGTATTTTTAGCGAAATTACACCAAAATGCTCGTGAACGATGGTTTTCGATATTTTCAACATCTTAACAATATTTTGTGTCATATATTGCTAGTTATTCTCGATCAAAACTTTGATTTGGTCGTAATCAATGTACATCAGTTTTCCAGAACGGACACAATCTTCGAGTGTATCACCATTATAGATTTTTTTATATCTTATTTGACACTCCTGATCGCTTACTGCTCTATCACTATAAACAGTAAATGTATTGCTCTGTGTCGCATTTTTGCGGTACTGAAAACTCAGCAAGCACCGAAAACACGTGTTATTTTTTTCCATCTTCAAAATGACAAAAATAAATTCTCTAGCAGTTCATTTAAACAATGGTTAAAAACTGCACTTACTTTTCATAATAATAGTTTTAATAGAAAGATAAAAATCATATTCTCCGTTTCTTGTGTGTTTTATATGCTACAATATATGTTTACGTTATTACTTTTATATGTTTTATATATATGCTTGTGTTAAACACGCTGACACATTTACTTGAATAAATAATTATTATAACTATTAAATTATCTTTCTTCTTTTTAGCCGTTTCCCATCATTAGTGTTATTTGTCATTATATATTCATAAATAAATATAATGATTAGACAATATTTTTTTAATATGTATATATAAACATTTATTTAATATCTACACGAATTACACGAAATAATAAATATTAGACGGTGAATATATGAACTCATTGAGTGATTAAATTAAAAAACTATAATATCAGAGTATATTTTATCTAGCCTTAAGGAAAAATATTGTTTTAGATTTAGATTTTGTAATCTTAAAATTTATAATACTAACATACAGATTGGAATATTTAAACATACTGTACTTAAAAAATAGAAATATCAAATAACAGAACTGAATATTAAAATTTGAAAATGTTAATTACGAAAAGAGGTACATGAACTGCAGTTGAAAAAAAATGTGATTCAACCCTTCTCCAGACCATTTTTTCTTAAAATAAATTCAAGACGTGAATTTGGGACACGTAACATCATAAAACAAAGGACGTCGGGCTGAATCTTATTGTCAAACTCGTTACTGTCCGTAAGCTCTCTTTCATAAGACAAATTGGTTATTCGAATTGTTTCAGGTTTCTTGTCTTAGAGAGTTATAATTTGTACTTTGATGTCTTCCAAAACAAGAAATAAAAACGCTTATGAATTAATTTGTTGTGTTGTGTCTTTATTATTGTAATTCAACTTTGGCCTGCCTGATTCACAAATTTCTAAATTCCAGTCTGTTTTCAATGCAGTTGGTAGACTGATATACGGTAGTCATAAATATTGATCCGTTTCTTAAAAGTCTACACTAGCTTAGGTGTCGCAAACAAATTGATTTCAAACTTTGTCTTTTTGTTAAATGGGATGTCTCCAATATATTTTCCAAACCTGTGTCTAAGGGATTTTATTTTGGAGAGAAGTAGAACTTTAAGGTCGATTTGTCTTCGTCTAATAAATTGGTTGTTCCAAATCAATCCAATAGAGCGGGGTATTATGATAGAGCTTTTGCCGTTTCTGGTCCTGTAGCCTGGAATGGCCTGTCCACAAGTGTTAGAGATAAAGGTGGTGTGTGCAGCTTTAGGAATCACTTAAAGTTAATCGTTTCTGAAAGATCTTACCAAAAATTTTAAGTGGGATCGAATCCTAAATTAGAGCGCCCTTGAGTAGAGTTTGCTTTTTATTTCAAACGGTGCGATTCAATTGTCTTTTGACTATTATTTTTATTGTGTCTATTAATAGCTGATTTAATATTAAAATAAAATGCTACTTTAAATTTTGAACTCATAATTATTGAATCAGTTAGAAATAAAATTATTACAATATTTTGTTGCAGGAATGATCACAACTACAATAAAAATAAATAACTCAAATTAACGTTACAAATATGGAAACAACTATGTCTTATTTTCAAGTACGTGTACATAGTTAAGCAGCATTAAAAGTAACATTCCAACGAGTATACGA
Organism: Odontocerum albicorne; assembly: GCA_949825065.1. Classification (NCBI taxonomy): domain Eukaryota; kingdom Metazoa; phylum Arthropoda; class Insecta; order Trichoptera; family Odontoceridae; genus Odontocerum; species Odontocerum albicorne. Next base: position 25,297,471 of record OX463850.1, read on the forward strand.
GTACAACATTTTAATGTTTAAAAACAAAACACATCTTTATCGCACAGTGCTCAGCATTTTTAATTAGAATGGGAGTATTAGAAATAATACATTTCCCACAGTGAGAATAATAAGTCTCTCCTGAAACCAGATATGTTCAACCAAAAATGTAGATAAAACAAAATAAGGAGATGAAATGTTCCAAGTTATTAAAATTGTAAAAGTATTTTTTTAATATGCGATATAACTCCTATTCTCTAGATCTTTTCCATCTTCTTTCCCCAGCTTTTAATTATTTGTTGTTTAAATGTTTAATTATATTTAAGTAAGTTTTTTCTTTTTAGAAATAACATTGTAACCTTCCACCCACAATTGTCACGAATTTGCGTGAATTGGCTGGAAAGATTGCCGTTCATCAATAAACTCGCCATTTATATAACTTTTCAATAAATTGTCTAAAGAAATAAATAATATTATTTAACGCAGTTATGCACTGGACTACCGTGCGGAAGGTCGCCGGTTCGACCCCACGGTGTGCTACTATCCTCGATAAACATAGACATTCTTTTCGCCTAGTATTCGGGGGTATAATGATTTTATGAATTCTGTCAAATCTATTCTTTCAAAAGGGGAAATAACATACAGATGTGCTCCAATCGTCTTACTTCAGTATACCATTGGATCCAGTACATCGGCGTGGCTGGTGAGATTTCTCCTCTTTGAGTGAGTGCAACGGCTCACTCACTCAATGAGGAGAAGAAAAAAAGAAGCAAAGACTCCTCGGCAAAGCTTCATTTTCCAAATGAATTTACGTAGGAATGGCGAGGGGTCCTCGACTACGAGGCTGTGCAACGAATTCAATAAATTGTCTAAAGAAACAAATAATATTATTTAAAAACTTGTATTCCTATTTCTCTTGATACGATTTGATAAGAAGACAAAATTCTGGGCAGAAGAAATGCAGGAGGAAGATAGCGCATCTCCTGACTGAAGAACTTTTTGTTCGTTATTCTCTTTACAGAGCAGGCGGGATCATTGGATTTAAATTTATGAGAGAATTTATCGCACTTGATTCACCTCTATTTTTCACAGTAGCATTTTTACTACACTAAGCTGTTGGTTGCATTCCTTACCAGGAATGTCCATCGCGTTGGTGATCTACCCCCGTGATCAGGACCCTTCTACTTTTCTTTGGATCACCAGTATTCCTATTGTATCTTCTCGACTGATAACATATAATATATGGCTAAAATATCTGAGGATCCACAATTGTATAGTTGAAGACAAACACTGTTCGATTGTAACTCTTCTAGAATTAAGGAATTTTACTATTTTTCCAAGGTAGACGCAACATACTTTTTCAAAGCGTCTGTCTTCTTTCGTTACCTTTTTATTATTATCCATTTTTCAGCACCATACAAAAAGATGGGAAAAATTCTTTTTTTTTTTTTAATTTTACATTGATGGACCTAGTAATGTTCCTGTATCTCCGTATGCTCTTCAGCTTATTTATTCATAGTTGACCGTACCTCTCAACGTATCTGACATCGTGATGTGATGTGGAAATGTTGAAGAGCAAGACAATATTATGTTCAACTCCAGTAATAGAGTTTTCAGGCTAAGGATTGCTAAAGTAAGTAACTTTTGTTTAATCAAACTAAGTAACATCCATTATTTTTTTGGGATGCATTATAAATTGAACCTAAAAAGTCCAGCGTCTTACAAACTATACCACCGAGATCATCATGAAAGTAATAAAAGGACAATTCTTTAAGTTATGTGTCTTTTTATATGATTTCTGTATCAACATTTTATCAAATATTTTCAGAACAATACCCTTTGAACCGAGTTTTAAATTTTTGGCATTGTTTTTCGTTGTGTCAAATAACTTAAAAATTTTCGAAGACGTCATAAATAGCATTGTTTTGTCAAGCTTTGTTCTCGTTTGAACTTTTCTATTTTCTTCAATAACTGCGTCATTTTATTTCATAACACAAATTCGCAATAATTTTTAGGACCTTGGGTCTACTCGTATCTTACATATTGCTGAAAAAATAATAAATTTTTGTACAGGAGTCGTCGTAGTCATTACTGGGCCTCATACTCGAGGATGCCCTCGCCATTCCAACGTCAATTTAGTGGGAAAGCGAAACTGTGCCGTGGAGTTTTTTGTTTCTTTCCTATTTCTCTTCCTTAAGTGTATAAGCCGTTGCACACCAGCAAGCTCATCAAGCACACCGAAGTGAGATAATCGGAGCATACCGCCATGTTTTTTTCTCATTGAAATAATGGATACGGCCAAAGTCATAGGTATTCTTGTATCCCGGAAAACTAAGTGTAAAAATGTACGTGTCATTTCAGGGAACCGGCACGCTGCACTCAAATCCAGCGTGTTACCGAGTAGCCATACACCTCCACTGTTCTGCAATATAGCTAAACATATGGTTAGAAAAACCAGTGTTCTTAAAAATATCCTACTGATTGCTCATTTCGTCGTATAAGTAGCTTTAAAGAAGGGTCACTACTATTTTTTAATTGAATCTTGAGTAGCATGCTACATATTTTATTTTTTTAATTATATAATGAAATAAACAAAGGACTCCCTCGCTTAACTAGGCGTTTGCCCATTCTTATGCAGGCAGGTTTCACACAATAAAAAATGTGAAGGAAACGTGTAGAGAGAAGTCATAAATTTAAAAAATCCCACCATAATCACATTACACCAACAAGCAGCATTCAAATTAAGAACATTCGTTATACAGAGGATCTTTCACTAAATTTTAGACCCAAAAAATGCTCAATTAAATCCACAAAAATTAAAGAAAAGAAATATTCTCATGAAATACTTCCCCATTTCATCTTGTGTTGATGTTATATATACGTACACATCATCACACCCTATCCCTTGCGGGGTAAGCAAAGAGAATAGATCTTCAAATTTTTATATTCAATCATACAACTTTCACCTCCTCTACATTCATACATATCGTCATGTACAATAATTTATTATGCATACTTCTCTATTCACCTTATTTAAAAATCTTATCCATTTGGTACAGCAACGTTTTCTTAAGTCTACCTCTTCCGCGCGTACCTTGCACTTCTGACTTGTGTCATTGTTTCATCATTCATTCTCTCCACATGTCCAAACCATCTTAAAGCCTATTTTTTCATCATATTGATGTCGTTAAATCTGGTCTGATTTATGCCAGCCATTTTTTATGTCAGTTTTATATTAACCATGCATTTTATCATGTGTTATAGTTTAAGGTTATGCATTAAATAACTCAAAAGTCAAGTCCGCGAAGCTTCTCTGTCCAAAAATCGTTCGTATTTATAGATTTCTCGCAATCTTAAATTTCTTCCTTTTGTATCATAAAAGTTTGAATACAAATGTAAGCAAAAGGCGTAGTAGATGAAGACCAAGGAAAGTGTGGCTTGATCAAGTGAATGATATGATGAAAGAAAGCAATGTTAAAAAATCAGGGAAGTCATATGAGTTGTATGAGAAGGTGTGTGTCACGATAAGAAAGGCTGGCGTTCTCTCCTCTCTGCCTACCCTGAGAGAGAAATTACGAGTACGTATGTATGTATAACCCCCTTTTTTTATAATTTTTTTTGCGGTTCTCAGGGATCAACCATGAAACTTCCGAATGAAAGTCAAGCGTCTTTCCAACTTTGCCACGAAGTTCGTCAATAGATTTAATGAAGTGATGTAATCTACGAGTACGCATCAAATGAATATTAAACCAGTATTTCAGTAAACAAATCGTATATAACTCGTTATTATTATATTACACAATGAATTGAGATAAGCCTCGTTATTATTGCAGGGAGAATAGGTCATAATTAGGAAGATAAAAAAGAACACTCGATATATCGTTGCCAATAAATAATATTAGAATTAACATTGACTGAATTAATTACAATATTATCAATTATATAAGAACTAATGACAAACTAGAATCAAAAGTGCAAATATCGACTACCTGTTTTTAGAGCATGTTACGTTTCTTATAACACATTCCATATGCAGTGTATGATGCAAGGACCAAAGTTTATAGAAATACTAATAGTTCTGTTCAGTATTCCAGGAAATATAATACAGCTGAGGAATGTTTTTTTTTTACAGTAACAAAACTGACTATTCTTTACTCATTTTGGGATGCTGAATACGAAAATAATATAAATTCTGTTGCTAAGGTCTCGTTTACATGTTATTCAAGAAATCATCACCAGTAAATGTTAAACCTTATATCCATATATGTAACTTTATACGAATCGCCAACTTTTATGCCTCTTTTTCTACTAAACTTTCTCTCTCCACGTTGGGGGTTGACAAACATTATGGCTGTTTTAATTTTGCTCTGAACAATGTCTCCGCGTTACAGTGGAACCAACCTCTAAGGTTCTTCAGCTGGAAGTTTTTTTCTTTTTCCTACACTTTTTTTCCATGTATCTTCACTTACAATACGACTTGGATGTTTTAACATTTGTTTTCTCTCACGAAATACCCAAAGTATTCCAATATTCTCCTCTTGATGAAAGTGAGTACTGCTTTGTCATTTTCATGAGTCCTTTTCGTTGCACATTTGGTTAACATAAGAAATTTCTCCAGTTATACCACAATTTCAAATGCTTCTATTCGTTTTGTGGTGGCTTGGGTAAGTGTCTAAGTCTCCACGCCATAAAAAAATATTGGAAAGATGTAACATCGTACAATAAGCATTTTTAATTTGAGGTTGAAATCTTTATTCGATTATACTTTAATTATATATATAAAACCTTATTTTACAAATCCAACGATTTTTCCAACTATCTACGTTTCGTCTTTTTTAAATAACATTCACTTTGTCCAACAAAACTTTCCTTGCCACTCACATTTGTACTTTATCATACGTTTGTTTATTTTTATTCATTTATAAGCTCTACATGCCCAAACCATCTCAGAGTACTCTTCTTCATCTTGCTCAAAACATCAGCCTAAAGTTCACGCTTAGCCTTCATCACTTTATTCCGTATTATGCCATACATCGTCACTCCCTGTGTCATTTTTAATGCACGCATTTTAAAAACATTAATTCGGTTTCTCTCAGTCTTTTTCCACGTTCACGTTTCACTCCCATACATCAAGCAGTTAACGATTATAGTAGAGAGAAAACAATTGAAACATCTATTAAGATATATTATACCCTGTGTGACTGAGATATGCCGAGAATGCATTTGTACAGTGATCAGGGCATATATTTGCTGATGATTGTCAATGCACTGCGACTGAGATATGCCGAGAACGCCTTAGTACAGTGGTCAGGGCATATATTTGCTGATGATTGTCAATGCACTACGACTGACAAATGCCGAGAATTCCTTAGTACAGTGGTCAGGGCATATCTTTGCTGATGATTGTTAATGCAGTGCGACGGAGATATGCCGAGAATGCCTTAGTCCAGTGGTCAGGGCATATATTTGCTGATGATTGTCAATGCACTACGACTGAGATATGCCGAAAATTCCTTAGTACAGTGGTCAAAGCATATATTTGCTGATGATAGTCAACGCATAACAATTGTTCAGATTTTTGTATTTTTGTTATTTTGTGCTTTTAATTTTATATTCATGTGTTGTATTATATTTTGATATGCAGATAAATCTTCAACAGAAATACTGTGCATTTTCTTTCTCTTGCAGAAATTTACGTATTTCTATTATAATTTTGGTAATTATTACAGTATAAATATTTAAAACAAATAATAATTGATTGCTTTCCTGATATTATCTTTATCAGCCATTGTATTTTAGTCTCATTATGAAAAAAAACTGTTCTCCAAATATCACATGCATTTTGTAAAAATACACAACACGAGAACATTTCAAGATAGTTTTTATTTTGTGAATGTAAACAACATACGCCTGTCGGGTATATTTATCAACTTAATTCTAATGAAAAGATAATCTTCTCGTATCATAAAAAAAAACTATTTACTTAAGAATAACGAATTACACTTTAGGGCTATTAAAATACACGCTACGCATAATTTACGTGTCTTTTTTATAAGTGAAAATTTATGATTAGCTGTTTTCCAAACAATTATGAGTTATCATTATATAAAAGTGTATAAAGTTTCTTAAATGACGTCATAAAGGAAAAAATGAGAAATCACCTCTGCGCGAGAGACTCAATAGGAGGTACGAAATCAGTGGACCAAATTAACAAACGTATGACAGTGAAAAATATCGAAAACTAGGGGAAAATAAAAAAAAAGTACTAAAATATCGAGGGACGATTTATTCTTACGTGTAATGAAGATGCTGCATGAGGGCGCTACGTAGGGAGAAACTAAATTACGTAAAAAAAATGATTTTGTCTCAACTAAAATTGTATCTAAGTAGTTTATTTTACAGGAACGTGAACAATATATCTTTATATAATTACATTTTTTTAAACATAACTCTCTGGTTAAAAAGTCATAAATTAAATAAAAATGTAAATTAGATAATTAAAATAAATTATGATATATTCTGAGCCAACGATTCTGTGTTAATTTGTAAGGATTAAATGGCATTTTTGTTCGCCGTATTACAGCAAAGTTAAGTTTTTAGCATGTCATAATTTTATTAAACATATAACTTTTATGTAATCTAAATTAAAAAATAACTTTTAAATACATTACTTTGCGTTTAATTCTACCTTTTCTGGAAAAAGTCCACTAATCATGATCGATGAAATCGAATTGAAATTATACGGAAGTTGTCATATGAGTCCCTCCGGAAAAGGAAGTATTTCTATCAAAATCTATCAAATATAATTTAGCATCTCTACAAGAACTCAAGCACCTACAAATAAATACATAACACTGCACACTTGTTCACCCATGGCTGACTGTAGTTGTGTTTCTTTGGAAAGGGTTGATAGTATATGTTAAAGTACCTTGGAGTTTTTGTTGATCAGTTCCTTCGTTGGGAGGTCCATATTGAGCACAAAAATCAGAAAACTAGGATACATATTCCGTATGATTCGAAATGTGCTCAGTGAAAATATTCTAAAAGTATATACTTCGCCTTATGTCAGTCAGCCCTTTCTTAGGGTATATCAGTTGGGGGGGGGGGGGGGATACCTTAACCCAAAAACTCATATTGCAGGTTTCCCAAAAATTGATTGTGAAAATAATTACTAAACTTCCTGCCCGATATCCCATAGCGCAGAGAGTATCTGGTCCTGAACATAGCCAATTTGCATCTCAAATCCATTCTCTGGTACTACCATCGAGAAGAAGGGAAGATGCAGATCCAGCAGAGACACATGGCACGCATGCCAACTAATGAAATGTTCACCATTCCTAGAATTAAAACCTCTTTTGCTCGAAGGCAATATGCCTATTTAGCTCCCATGACATACAATGGCGTGCCGAATTCAATAAAAGTAAAGGGAGGAAAACCATTTAGACAATCGATCGGAGCGTGGTTGTTATTGCGACAGGAATTTGAGTACTTGGGCTTTCAGGATGAATAACGTGTGGAAAAGATTTGGGTGGGCTCTTGAGTGTGGGTTTCTTTTTGTTGTTTTAAGTTTGTTGTTTGTGTTTCTGTGTATTTTTGTTTTTATTTTTATGATTGTGTGCGGTATATTATGGGATGAACATTTTTGGTCTTTCTCGGGTGATAATGTGTAAGGAGTTTGATTTTGCATGATATTTCCAGTTGTAATTGAGTGTCACTGTTTGTCAGGTTGATGAGAATGTGCAACGGGGTTTTCTTTTTGTGAAATCGAAAATCGGAAAGAAGTATCGATTTATTTTTTCATCCTAAATATCCTCAGTGAGATACAGGCAAAAGCCTAGTTTACTGGGGACAAATTATGTATATTTCTTGTCATGTGTAATAAATAAATAAAAGCCAATGAATACTTAATTTGTCTGAAGTTGCTTAAAAGTAGCAATACATACAAATATTTTGAACCCTATATAATTATTGTCATCCTTAGAGCAGGTATTTATTTATGCCTAGTTAGTTAGCTGGACAGTGCAATAAAATCAAATACAATAATGTTGATAAAATAAATTACAATGTAACTTCAATCCTATCACCTCATAATATACATTAATGTAAATATCGGATAACATTGCCAGCAACCGTGAGGTGTTCGAAATGAACGGGAAACAGCGCTTTATCAAATTGTCGAAAATCATTTTTTTTTGTAAAACAAATGAGTATAAGTAATTTTCCAGAAAATGGAAAGAAAGAATTTAAAAGGTCAAGTTCCACAAAACTTCAAATAATAGTTTTATCACCCTTACACCTGTCCTGAATGCAAGGAAGGAGTATTGAAACAACCACTTATCCCTTTAATACTGGATGCTTTGCCATGCTTCTTAATACAATATGAAACCTACTCTGTCATCAAACTTTTCAGGCTTGGAGTGCTTTTAACCGGACTTTGAATCATTGATCTATTGTCGTCAATTTTTCTTAAATACGAGAAATGAAATTTTTGATCGATGAAAATTTAATAAAAAAAACCTTCAAGAATTTACCCTAGAATACTTTTAAGACCATTTTCTCACTTTAAATGTTAATTTGTTATATTTATTGGGAAGGGTTATTAAACATTGAGATTTTGACACTCCAGGACATTTTCTAATTGTATTTTCTCACCTGATTAAGCATTTTGAAACAAAGGAAAAATACCTTTTTTTTTTCATTCTCTAGAATTGAATTTCTAAGAATTACAATGAAAGATGCCACGGAGGTCATTTGTCATGAAAAAAGATATAGTTTATTGTGATAATACATAGTGAAAGTAGAAAAACGAATAATGCTAGATATGAGAGCCGTGGCATTATGGAAAACACACCGGGGCCGGCAAATGAAAAAAATATTTGTTCGAATCACATTAGCCACCTTTCTTTTTCACGAGGTTCTCATAGAAATTGTCAGGTATTGGGTTGACTCGAGTGGTACACACTTACTACAATGTCTCACAACTCATCAAGTCAATGAGAATTTCGGACAAAATAATGTAATAATCAACAATAATCGGTTAAAAGTACCTACCTATGTTTACATATTCATATTTTTCTAGTATGATAAAGGCATAGGCCTTTTTTACTGGGGTCAAGATAAATAATAGGCAACAAACCCAGATCTATTTTAATTGACATGATTTTAAACAATGTTATTTCAAATCTCCACTTGAAATAACATTGTTTTTGTTTATCTTGTTTTTTCAACTATGGTGGAATGAAATAATAGTTACCTAAAGGTCTTTCAAATTGAGTGGTTTTTTTATATCTAATTTTTTAATTCTTGAATAAAACACACAATTTGCTTTAATTTAAAACATTTTTTATTGGTCATTGAATTATAATGTATGACATTTAAACACAAAAAAAACAATACCCGCCAAATGTCTACCTCTTGCAGCTCCACATATGTCCACTCTTTTGTCAAAATTTTCGATGACATGTGGCATCATTACGTATCTAACAGACCAATAATGCGAATAATTTCCTCCTTCAGCTTAGGAATTGATTGGGGATCATTTTCATATGCATGGCTTTTCACGTAACCCCAGAGAAAATAGTCCAACGATGTCAGTTCACATGATCTTGGTGGCCAATTAACATCACCGTTTCCGGAGATTACAATACATAAAATAATTCAACAATTTGAACGCGTTGTTGTATTTATACGACTCCATTTTTATAAATGTCATACGTTACACTTCTCAAATATCACAAGACCCAGGCAAGTTCGCAACGCCATCTGTATTTTATCCAAGAATAAAAAAAACCGCTCAATTTGAAAGATTCTTTATTATGTATAGATGTTATATAAACTTGTGATGTAACATAAAAAATCTTTCAGTGATTTTGTTCTTTCATATAACTATTATTTCATTCCACTACGCATTGAATACAATTATTTTACCTAGAACGGTTAGTTTTCCACCGTACGCATGGGAAGTGCGGGGGAATAATAAATATTTTCATACAATGCCGTCTTAAATAAAAATATTAATTGAGCTAAGAGAAAAATCGTAGCCTGAATTGTGCCAAAAAATATAACATGTGATTAAAATAAAATGCCTCTTAACGAGTTGTTCAAAATTTAAAAAAAACTAGTACAATATAAAAAACTGTTTCAATCGAGATTTCATTTCGCATCACGATCAATATTCTAATAAAAAATAAAATACAAATGCAATGCGGAAACAAAATATAATAAACATATATTTGACTTGGACAAGTCGAAAGAAAAAAATAATAAAATATTAACAAAATAAGAGTAGTTTAGAAAGTATAAGTTTAGGAAGACCTTGAAAAATATGGAGTGACCAAAATAAATATAATTATGAATGAGGGAAGAGTGAAAAGTCTTTTTTATAGGAGAGTGTGTGTGACGAGGTGTATGCACGTGACAGAAGTGAAATATATGTTAGGAAGAATGAAGTGGAGATATCTTATATCTGCCTTCCTTTATAAGGCCATGGTGATTATGATAATGATGTAGGTATGACTATTTATAATAGAAAAGTTATCCTGAGGTTACCGAAAATTTTTTAACAAGTTAGTTTTTCATATGCAGGTATACGAGTATGGATCAAATACTCATTCTTTTCTTTAAAATTTCTCGAAGCTGGGACTCATCCCAAAACATTCATAAGAAGCTTAAAGCTTTTGAATTATGGGTCTGCAGAAAAAAGTTTTGTGGAAACAGGATGAACTCTGTAAAAAGGGAACCGCATGAAGAAGTTCATTGAGATAAAAACAAAGTATTAACATAGTCATATCTGGATATGTAATTTATCTTATCCAGTAAATAATTGAATGGCATACTTAACGACAAACTCTGGCAGATTTCATGAGATAACTAAAACTGATGATATTCTCACAATTAATTTTAGAGCACCACATTTCAAAAGTTTATATGTATTATCTTGATGGTAATTTAAGTGTGTTTCCATGATTTAACGCCATATAGAAGGTCTTAAAATATGTGGCATCGTACAATCTAAAAACGTAAGTAGAAATTTGAATTGAATTAAAAAAGGCATCTCAAATATTTATTTCGTTAAATCTATTTCTTAATACTGAAAACTTAAATGCTCGTTATGTAGCTCAAAATTTTGTTTTTTCATTGATGAACTTTAATTTGGTCCTATTCAAAAAATTAAAATTGAAACCAACTCAGCTACGTTTCATCTTATATTCAAGATAACCACTTTATGAAATGTGCAAATCTTCATTTTGATTAAAAATTATAAAATGAAACATACATACAAAGTCTTCATATATATGAGTCAACGCATATTTAGCTTACATACCTTAGTGCGAAAAAGTTCTAACGCACTGAAAGTTTTATCCTGTCCCGCCAAGTAACGATTTCAGCTGCTGAAAAAAATACTTTCAATACAGCGAAAAATAATCAACAGTTTATGTATTTGATTGTTATTTCTTATAAAGTGGTTTTATTTTAGAGGCACTCAAGTTATCCAGAAATAGCGAAGCTTTTATAAGAGTGAGACAAAATGATTATTTGTTCTTACCTTCCTACATTCGTCCCTTTCTCTCCCCTAAAAGTGTAGGCGGTCGTCGGCACGGATCCGCATAGAAAAGGCCGTGCTGAACGCTGAGAGCGACCTGTTCACATTGCACCGCCAGAGGCCGAAGAGAAAAGTTAGCAACACTGATACCAACAAGTAAGTTATGTTGAATGTTTATAAATGTTTTTTTCTTAAGAAAATTAAGCATTTCAAATAAATAAAAAAGATGTTTTTTATTTATTTGAAAAGTTTTAGACACTTTTATCTTCCAAATTTAAAAATTAAATGGGAAGCTGAGTACATAAATAAAAATTAATAAACATAAAAAAAAATAACAATACGAGGAAATTGCTCGTATTTTAATTTTTCCATAATTTAAATGCGAAATAGTTATTTCTCACAGACCAGTAATTTGAAGGAATATTTTTTTACAGTAATGTCGTATTTTATATTCGAAATATGTGATCATTAAATCTATTACTTTTAACGAAACATCGATTCTTAAATTAATAAAATATGCTTTAATATTTATTTTTCTATGTTTTGCTACAAAAAGCGTTGTTAAAAGGCTGAAATGCAAATGATTTTAAAGATGAAATCTTTTTTTTTAATTCACAGCATTTTTTAAAAGAAAAAGTTTTCTATATTTTTCTTGTTTAAGAATAATAAAATGTTCAAATTACATATTAAGTTAATGAATTAATCTAACGACAGATAATTTTCTTTAAATATCATACATTTTTTAACAAAATAATTTTTTTTAATTTACATTTAATGAAAAATAATACTTTTCTACAACAACAATTTTACAATTTTTTTTATAATTAAAAATCTTATTACGTAGTAAAATTAAAGAACAAGCTATTTACAAAAAAAATAATTGTGAAAACGGAATAAATTAATTTGTAGTTGTGGCATTTTTTTATCGAAGAATTATGTGAACCATGAAATTAATTCTCAAAATGGACTTAACCTATTTTCCATTTTGCAAAGTAAATACGAAAAAAAGAGATTGCTATCTGTTCTACATGGACACAATACTTTTAAATTGTTAAGAAATACTAAATATATTTTCTAACATGATATAGAAAAAAATGCTCAAAGATTTTATTATCGTTCAATTTTTTCACATCGAATGTTTAATTCTTTAAGATATTGTGCAGTCGGCAGTGAAATTCACAAAGCGGAGAAAAATCAACAAGAATTTCGCAAAAGTTTAGAAGATTTGAAAAAACTTCAGCTCCAACGATCCTACGTATCGCCAGTCGAATCGTCAAGTCCAAAGGTAATATTTTTTTACTATCCTTCACTTTTGAGAATAATCTTTACGTACTAAAATTGTATATATTTGTTTATACATCTTATATATATTTTTTTATTTCGTGATGTTGATTTTCTCAATTCACTTATCACCAGTATTTAACTAATTTGTGATAAAATTTATTCAATAAGTGGATATGTCTGTCTCCTTTATATTTGTTGTCACGTTAATTTCATTTTCCATTTATAACGTATAAGCTTACATATTGCACATATCTTGAACTTTAATATTTCTTGTTACGACCATAATTTAAGATCAACCAAAGTTTTTTTAAATTACATTCATTGAGTTTTTACGAAAAAAAAACATTTGAATAACCAGTCCGTTTAAATCACATATCTTTAATTTATTGAATAAAATTGTTCATTTTTATTCTATTTTAATTTTTTTACTTGAGCAAAAATCGTTTTCACTGGATGTTACAAGATTTCTTTAAATTAAAGATGCAATAATTTGTTTAGAACTTAAGGTATTTGTCAAAGGTATGACGTTAGAAGCCTGTTTTCCGATCGGGGGGCTGCAAGTTCGATTCCCGTTAGCATCCAGATTTTTTTTTAAATGTCCCAGTCTGCTAAACACTGTTTTTTTAACACCAATCTACTAGAAGAGACTGCTAAATGGCAATAAATCTATTATTAGATATATACAAAATAGCTATATACAAATGTGAAATATACTGTTCATTATACGAGTATGTATAGAAGGCAGTCAATCCACCATACGACGATTGTTTCGTTTAGATACAAAATATATTTATTTTAATTAAGGAAAATTTCAGTTTGTTGGATATTTAAAGGAAATACATTCAAACTTTATTTTTATAAGATTTTACATTTTCATAGTATATGTTTATTTTAATCATGAAACCAATCTTAATTTATAAAGCGTTTATTAAAACTGATTAAGACTAATATTCAAGTTTCTAAGTAATTAGATAGTTTAATGAAAAAAGCAACACCGAAAATATGTCAAATTAATACAAAGTGAAAAATAATCTCTTTTTTAAAATTGAATACGGTCTTGAAAAATCAATTGATTTAATGTTTTGTTGAATCAATGATTTTTTTCCTTTATACTTTAAGTTGAAATTTTAATTAACCTGCCTAAGTTCTTCTACGAGTACATTGATATGGAGAAGAAATGAAAATGGGAATTGAAAAATATATTTTGTATATCAATTTAACCTTTGTTTATAATATATTGAAACATGTTTACATTCATTCAATATAATATGATCACAAATAATTTGATATGATAATATAATATAATAATATAACATTCCAATATAATATGATCAGAAATAATAAAACGAAAGTATAAATGTACTTCCATTCAATTTTCACGATAAAGTTTGCAGAATTCCAATATTATTTTAACATGTCTATGCAACAAAATATTCGAAGACAAAACATATCTTATTTCTTCAAAATACCCAATGAGAAACCTTTTGTTCTAAAAAAATATATATCCAACCGTGTAACTGTGTATTTTAGGGCTGAAAAAAACTGTTAAAATACCGAAAACAAATGTACAGTAATGTTTCATTGATTCAACGACTATGTTACCTCAAGACCGCTTCAAAAATATTATTGTCACCTACGAAGCTAATGTCGAGTATTCCGATGTAAAAAGGCCTGAAAATTTAATAAGTTAGTTCATCCGTAACCACAATCCAAACTTTTTGAATTTCCAAACAAATAAAATGAACGTTGTATATTTTTGACAAATAAAACTTTTTATGTGACCGGTAATCAAAAAATACATATTTGGGGAAACATTGGTCTCATTAAAAAAAAGTGAATACTTCGTTGTGTAATCGGTAAAGTAATATGTAACTGTTATCCAAATTTTTCATTTTTCCGAACAATTTGTCGTTTGTTTCCGAACAATTTTTAACAAGTTAAAAAACTTGATACAATAGATAATTTATAAAATTATACTTGGTATATCATTTAAAAAGTCAAAACAGCAAACCCTTATTTTGTATTAACGTTAATTCAAATCATTTTCACTAAACTTGGACAGAACTGTGTGTGAGATCAGCATTCGTAATTGGGATTATGATCGTTGATATTATTTTTAAATGATCTGTGTTGTATGAACTCATTGATTCATTTCCTGCAAGTGATGTTTTGAGAAAAATAAAAATAAAATTAACAAAAACAAATGCAAATAATATATAGTAAATCAATGTCCTATTAATTGATTTTCCCTAAAAGAATAATATTTTTATCTGGAATCTAATTCTAATTTTGATTCCTACAAAAGAAACAATTTGGTTTGAATGTAAAAAAAGAAGTTTAAACTATAAATTTACTTAAATTAGCGAAATAAAGTTCCATCTCACATTCTCATATTTTTTATATATTTTTGAAAACATTAGATTAGCTAAAACTTGTTAAGAATGAAAAATATTAAGATTTGATGTTCCTATAAAATACACCATCTTATATCTTAATATTTTTTCATGTGACAATAAGATATTCTTTAACCTTCACTGTTTTATGACAGTAAAAACATATTTTTTGTGAATTCAACTACCTTTGCTTTAAAAATATGTCGATAAACTCTCGAAAAATGTATAAAATTGTCCTTGCTTAAAAAACGGATTCACGCCATCTAAAATTCATTCGCACAACCTGTTGTGATTTTTTTATTAAAATGAGGCGAAGCTTATTTACAACGTCCGTGGCACTGTTGGTAATATGTTTGTCTTCCAGTCCGTGAATTTCGAATTCGATTGCCGTTGAATTCCAGGTTTGTTCCAACAAGATTTCAGTCTGGTATTCAATTACGATCTCTTCAATATCTCTTAGTTTGTTAAAATATAGTTCAACATAAAATATGCCCACTTGTTTGCACTGTATAAACGGAAATATAAAATGTCTCAATTAATAATTAGATTTTTTTCATCTCGTTAACCTTGTCTTTAAGCAGCGATGTCTTTCATCTCTCCTTTTAATTTGTCAGCTCCGTGATACTTGTTGACTTTTTTAATATTCTACAAGTCGTTAAGTATATATTTAATTTATCTTCTCCTACTCCCTCTAAGATGGACTTCTACTAAATGACACACTATTGAATCCTTCCATCGTTACCAGTGTTTGTTCAACTTCACAAAGAAACAAAAAATCCAAACACTTGTTTACTTAAACCAAAGTCCATAAAATGTCTTGTATTGTATAACACTTTCATCGAATACTTGGCGGTATTATTGCCATACGACAATATATTTTAACTAAACAGAAAGAGACCTAGTAGCCTAGTTGATAAGATTGTTGTCTCCTAGCCCGTATATTGTGGGTTCGATTCCCGTTGTAAACCCAGATTTTTTAACAAAGGATTCCAGTCTGGTTTTTACTTAAGACCTCATAACGGCTTTCTGGTTGGTTGGAAAATATTGCAACATGGAAATAAGCCCACTAGATTGTACGGTTTACAACAAAAAAGATATATATAATATATTATTTATAGTTAAGGCATTAACATTGTGGAGATTTGAAGACATTGTAATTTGTTTTATCAAAAACTGTTTATTCCACATAAAGTGGAATAAACAGTGTTTGATAAAACAAATTATAAGATATACAATACTTTTCAAAAAAGGTTAAACAGTGCGTGTCATTCAGTGCGTGTCAGTCAGGAACTTTTTTTAATTTCAACAAGAATCGAATCCGTAACCCCTGGGCTAGAAGACTGGCTTACCAGCTTGGATTCCATAGTCGTTACTTAAGCCCACTCAATCCACATTAGAAATGCATAAATGCATCAATTCATGGATAGAGTTAAATGATCACCGTTCAGTTGAATTATTATATGGCTGAGTATCATACTATAGTATAGTTGCGTGTCAATTGTTTCTAGAAACAAAATATTATTGGTGCCCGTCGGGCTTAAATCTTCCATTATAACTCCGGTTCTAAAAAAAGGAAATTAAGATCCCTATAATTAAGAAATAAAAAACTGGTTTATAATAAACCGTTTTTCTCGAAACTTATTAACAAATAGCTTCTGCTCAGATGAATTCGTATATTACTTTAAATAAATTGGTTTCAAGTAATCAATCGACTCATAGAAAATATCATTCTACGGAGACCACTGTTTTAAAGCCTGGTATAGGATTTGTTGACTGCAATAGAAAAGGGGAAAACATCTTCAATCACTTTTCTGGATATGAGTGCTGCCTTTGATACTATCGATCGTGAATTTTTTTTACAAAAATTTAGGGATGAGTATGGGTTTTCAGTCAGTGCCCTCACCTGGGTTGAATCTCATCTGTCAAATAACATGGCAGATGTTAGATGGCAATTCGTCGTTGTCAATCAAGAAAATTATTCTTAGGATATTATAAAGTATGGTGTACTACAAGGTTTAGTATTGGGGCCACTGCTTTTTACGTATATTTATCATACCAGTGATCTCATAGCCCGGAGGGTTTTGAGTCTCATTTTTATGCGGGTGATACTAGTTTTTTTTTAGATTATATGATCTAAGTGGAAAAAAATCTGAATCAGGATCATTCTCAAAGTTTCAAATTGGATGTCAAAAATAAATAAAAATTGAATCCAAGTATAACGAAATTTCTGTGATTGGCTTCATCGTGTAGACAACATATTCCTTAACCGGATGCTTTATTGATTTTTGGTGTTAGTATCTTATCAAAAGATAACATCAAATTTCTTGGCGTCCGTCTTGATCCTTCTATAGTATAGCTATCCTTCGATAAATAAATTGGTTATATGGTTTCTTTAGGTTTCAATAGTCTTAGAGAGTTAAAATTTGTACCTTGATGTCTTCTAATAAGGGAATTAAAAAGTCTTGTTAATTTATTAGTTGTGCTGCGTGTGGATTATTCTGACTACTATATTTATACTGGTTTGCTTGATTCTCAAATTTCTAAACTCCTGTTTTTTTCAAGGCAGATGCTAGGCTAATATGTGGTAGTCATAAATATTGCCATATTGGTCAACTTTTAAAAAGTCTTCACTAGCTTAAGTGTCAGGAACGGATTGATTTATAAATTAGTCACTTTGTATTCAAGTCCCTTAATGGTATGCCTCCTGCAAATTTGTGTCTGTGGGATGTTCCTTCGGAGAGAAGTATATTAAAACTGAAAGGTCAATTTCTTATTCGTCTAATAAATGGGTTATTCAAAAACAATCCTATAAGGCGGGGTATTATGGTAACGCTTTTGCTGTTTCTGGTATTGTGGCTTGAAACGATCTGCCTCCTAGTGTGAGTGGTATGTGTAGCTTTGGGAATCACTTAAAGAAAATCTTTTAGAGAGGTCTTATTTAAAAGTATAAATGAATTCGAATCCTGAATTAGTGCGGCGTTGAGGAGAGTTTGTTCTCTAAACGGTATTATATAAATTGTCCATTTATTATGGTTAGATTTGATTAATCTTACTTTTTTTATCAAAATTTCATTTATCATCTTATTTTTTTGTCACTTACTCATCAACAGTCTTTTTCGGCCATAAACAGCCATAAATATATATAATAAAAAGAGTGTTTTAAATTTGAGCATTTATAAATAAACGTTAATTATTTATCTTTACGTTATTACCTGAGAAAACGAAAATTAAATATCAAACATTTTGACATTTAGGAATTAAATCAAAACATACATATAACTCGAATTAATGTAAAAATCTATTTTATTTCAATAAAAATTATTTTTTTTTTGAGAGAAAAAAAATTGGATTATGTAATTTCAACACTTGTCATCCGTACATTTCCTCAAACAGCTCTTAAAGTTTTTCTGACTTATTCGCATTGTCCAACCAATTTTTTTGTGACTTTATCCAGCACAACTGTCACTTAAATTTGCATTATAATTTTTTTAATCACCTAGTTATGAATCGTGAGGAAACGGCTTCAAAAAGTTCTTTTTACTTCGTGAAATGATAATCTAATCAACGAAAAACGTAGAAATTCTAAGTTTGGTTCCCCGCAGGTCGCGCAGTCCTTTGGTAGTCACAATTTTTTTTTTATTTGAGATTATTAAAGCGCTTGCACCAAGTATCAACCGGTCCTCGAATCAATTGCGGAGTAACAATGTTCTACCAAATAGCTTTTGGTAATCGAATTGCATTCATTCTTATAGATTATAATTATATTCAATTACAATGTCTATCAATAAGAATAATACTTATAATATAGTCCATTATCGTTCATAGATGGAAAACAATTTTTTGTTCATTTATACTGGTTATTTTCACACATATCCATTGCGTTCATACTCAAACAGAAGAAGGTCGGAAGTTTGAATTCCACAAGTGAAACTATTTTATTATTTTATTTCATCGCCTTTTCGAGATTGTACATTTGATGCCAATTTTCCTCAATTCTTCAAAATGCTTAATAAACTGTATTTTCAAAGAAAATTGTTAATATGTATTTTAAATAGGGACCACAACCCACACATTTACTAAACTGTTAAATAATTTTCGAATTCTTGAGAAAAATCCACAATTTATCACCAAATTTAACTCACATTTTCTGTTTTATTTGATAATAAAGATTAAATACATTGCTAAAAGACCTTTTTAGTATTTTTCTATTGTTTTTTGGATAAATGTTGACAGTTAAAAATATTTCATTACAATTTAAGGAAATCATATTTTTACAAACTCTATTTAATTTTTGTAAGAGCTGTAATACTCGTATAATACAAGTGGGTAACGGAAATTATATTACAGTAGACCCTCGATTATATTTTGCAACAGAATTTTTTTAGTTGGTTCGTTTTGAAGGAACAATTGCAGTGGGGTAATATATTTCAACCAAACAATATGGTGTTAAATAAGCCTTAAGAAAAAACTGGTTTCGAATTTTTTTTTAAATAAAAAGTACCAACAAAAAGGAGCCAGCAACTCCCGAGTTGGTAAACAGACTTTTAAGAAACTAGGTCACTTAGCATTACAACAACTATATGTAAGATTGTTTCCATAATTTGTTATTCCACTTGTATAATTAATTTTTAATCAGGTTTAAAAAAATCACGATTTGTCTTAATGAAGTCCGAAGCGAGAATAACGTAACCAAGTATTACATTTTCGACTGTTTAAAGTTACATCAAATGAACTTCGAATTAATAGGCTATGCCTCGCAACTAAAAACAATTGTCTTTCTGCCTTTTATGTAGAATAAGTTGAATTGGTTTAATATGGGAAATCACCAACAAATTCATGTATTGCCTATTTTATATAACAAACTGAATTGCTCCGCCGCCCCTTAATATCTTGTCAAAATATTTATGTACTTCTTGAATAAATTTATGTACTTCTTGAATCCGCTCAAGCAGTGATTGCCTTTTGGAATTTTCATTTCATCGCTCCTTTTTCACGTCGTCATAGTATGTCCATGATGACTCCAGACCTATTATAGTTATCGTCTGCCATAAGACACCCATACTCATTGACTTTCTTCAATAAAAAAATACTCCTTTCTTCACATTATTTTTCTCTCAGATTCCAATTTCCTTGCCTTTGCCATCTTCAATTGCAAATATTTTGTTGAATTTTTTTCTCATTTCTTTTGAAAATAACATTGTAACCTTTTAGACTAGTATCTGCGTAACTATTGTATGATTAGTTGAATGAGATTGACGTTTCGTAATAAACTCGTTACTTATATATTTTACAGTAAAATAAAAAAATATATAATATGTATAACGCATTTGGTCTGTTCCCTAATTGCAAAGTAAGTTGTTTTTTTTATTATATAGAGTGATATATATAAAACAAACATTTGCTAAAGGCTATATACCTTTATAAAAATGTATACCTTAAGAACTTATCTAATTTAAATATTACAACTATGAACTAACTGTTGTTTTATTTCCTACATATCATTTTATTTTTAATAATCTCAATATATATTTTCTTAAGGTAAGTTGTACTTACAGAAAACCAGTATTTACAGAAAAAAAACTGAGGTTTTGATGGCAATAATTTCAAGACACAAGTTCCAAGATAATCAGCGTATTCAAACTTTCGAATTGATTTATAAATCACTTTTATTGTGATCACGTAGAGCTCTTGGATTTTTCACAAAGTTATAATTACACATGATGAAATAAGGTCCGAAATAGCAAGCGGTTTGGTCAGCGTTATCCAGCTAAAATCATGCATGGGATGCTGGCTTAACTATCAGTCATGCCAACTGTAAGACTAGTAGTACCAATAATAATACAAATCATTGAATTACATGAGAGACAATTCATATCTTGAACCTTAAAAATATGTTTTTTTTTCACTTTGTGGTGTCATGTTTGTTAATTTGTAATTAAATAAATAAGATTCTTATTTATTATTTTGTATTCCCCACCGTTTTATTTTTGTGAGTTGATTTTCAATTTCAAAGACTCCCGTCTTCTTTGTCAGGTGAAGAGGAACTAATTTACGTGTCTAAAATATGTTTTCTAATTGCAGTAGGTAAAAGAGTAGGAAGAGTGTAGAGGCTTATAAGAGAAAGGGAGTAGGTAGGCGTCAAAAGGGTGGTTTTTAAACGGGAAACATATTTAGAATAGGTATCAAACAAATGTTTGTTGTTTTGATTAAGTTGTTAGCGAACTCAGAAAAATTATTGTGCTTTAGACATCTCAAATGTTCCCTAACTCTTATATCCAACTTTATTTTGTCTTGCCTTTATAAAAAATGTATTGTTATTACATTTTAATTTATAAACTCTGAATAGAGAAAGTTTACTTTTTGTATCTTTATTGTTAATCAGCTTATTTTTCCCCTTATTGACCAAATAATAGGTTTGTTGAATTTCTTTAGGTATTGTTTTAGAGACAGTGAGATAAAAATGCAATGTTATTTTAAAATCGTTCAACATTAAAGATATAGTATTTTTTGTACTGGTATATTTTTAAACTTACATCTTGTTCAAAGCTTCAATTTCAAAGTTGTGCAATTTTAATTGGATATGTCTCAGAGGAAGTGGATTGTAGACTGAATGTAAGCAATTACTGGTAAATCTACTACACCTTCACTAAAGTAATCAGTGAATATAGAATATATAATTAATTTGAAAATAATACATCCATACTCACTTGTAATAGGGTGTGGGCTGAAAAACATCTGGTGTCCCCGTGGCTGGGTTCACCCTATATTGGGGGGGTGTATCTTGGCCGAGGGGATGCTATTAGATGAGCCCAGACATTTTGATAGCTTCTGTATTTAATGTATTATCTGCAATTTATGTGTTTTAGAAGTGTTATTTAAATATAATCTGTACATACGATGTTGCTATCAATAAACCTATTATTTATTTATATTTATTTATTTAATTAATTGTGTACAATTTCTAGTGTTTTTTAACCTGTACGAAATGGGGTTGGGGGAAATATTTTTTTAATAAAACGATAAAAAACTGTTAATAACGTTTTACTTACTGCAGTAAGTCAAAAGGTATAACATTTCAAATATCATAAAATGGCATGTATTATGCCTTAACATTTCAGAGTTTCGCATTTCGAGCATATAACGCCATATTCTTGAAGAGCACTAACGAGGAAAAGTAGTAGTATACTTTAACATGTGAATAGTGCAGTACACATTGACGGATGGTGTACATTTACTTTTAATAGTTTACGTTCACTGAACATTCGCTTCCATTGTAACAGATCTACAACTTACCCCCAAGAGTATTTAAGGCTTAGCTCTTCACGATTTTTTGGTCAATTTGGACCTAAAATGTCGTAGCTGACCTACCTATTTTCAAACAACCAACTCTCTCAAAATTAACCATTTTTGCATGAGTCGTTCAGGTGTCATCCTTGAAGTATTAAAAGTATCTTAATTATTTTGTTTATTTGAACCATAAATCTGGCGCCACGGTGTTACTCTTTTTGTTTTTTCCCTCTTTATGTTCATTTTTTTTCTCAAATATTTTACAGATCTCTAAAAAAATTATATTGTTTATAGTCAAGGCATTAACATTTTGGAGGTTTCAAAACATTATAATTTGTTTTATCAAACACTGTTTATTCCAATTATGTGCTTACTGTGATAATTTCTATATTGGAAAAACATGAAGATAATTTAAAAAGAAATTTCGTGAACACAAATCCGCCTTAACAAATCCTCTGATTTATTCTGAAATTGCTAATCATTGTCACTGTGAAAACCATACATTTTCTATCGATGATGTCAAATTCTTACATATCAGTGGTAATGGAAATGAGTTGAACAGATTAGAGGTCCTAGAAATGTCAAAGTTAGTGCATCGGGGTGAACATCTGGCAAACGCGCATATTCCAAGAATCTCCCCAATGCTCGCCGAGGTTGTCTCCTCCCTCCCTCCACCCACAGTCCCCAGCCCGAAACTTTACCGTTAGAAGCGTATATGTCGGTACCAGTTCGAACAGAATTCAGTCTTCTTTATGCTTCCCTGATGATGAGGTGAAAGCCTTAAAACCGGCAGGGTTATACCGTTTAAAAAATTGGAATAAACAGTGTTTGATAAAACAAAATACAATGTCTAAAAAATATGTTGAAATTTCTATATAAATAATAATTGGGGGAGTTATACGGATATAATTTTGTAGTTTTTTTTCGAAACAAATATTTTTTTTGTATGTTATACCTTGGACCTCCTGAGCCTTGGTCTGTCTCATGTTTGTATTAAATGTATGGTAGGTAGTATGTACTTTCCTCTTATTGATATTTTTTGTATACAAGTCATCGTAAGGATCGGTAGTTGCCTGGTTGAGTGGCAGGACGTAGTTAAATACCTTGGCCTGCACCTCGACCGGTGGCTGACGTGGAAAACCCATCTGAATACCATCAGACAGAAGGGTCACAAGGGCAAAGGGGCTATCACTTCGATATTTCATCGACGCAGCTTCTTTTCACCCAATAATAAGCTCCTCCTCTATAAAACCCTTATTTATCATATCTTGACCTATGCTGCACCCGTTTGAGGTAGTGTGAGCAACACGGATCACCTGAAACTCCAGAGAGTGCAGAACAAGGCATTCAAAATATCTTTTACCACCCATCGCAGAACAAACTTTACCCGACGTCACGCCGAACAGCGAGAAGAAACCCTGCAACATCACATCCTCGCTTGGAACGTGAAGTTCTATAAAAGTCAACAAAATCACAGCAATCCCTTAGTCGCTGCCCTGGGGATTTACGAGAGTAAATCCGACCTACCCTTCCGTTATAAGCACAAGCACTCAAAGCATTATTTGTTGCCTGACTAGTCCACCTACAGTATTAGCTGGGAGGACCAAGGTCTGAGTCAATGTGATGGAATACAAGTAGCCTGAACGGATGGACTTGTTTTTGCTAAATAATTAGTATAAGAATTGTTATCTAGTTATAAGTAGTATGTAGGTGTTTATTATTTCGAAGGAATCATACATTACGATTGTAAAAATAAAATAAAATAGCACGTAAGAAAATAAGATTAAGTAAGTTCATAAATGAGAACATATAATTAAGATTAGTTAAGTTATAAATTTGTATATAGGTATAACCTTGACAAATGTTTGTACACTATTTTACTTTGTTTAATAAGAAATACTTTTAATAATTTTAAAAATGAATACATTTGGATGAGACAAATGCGGGGTTTTTTTATCGGCTATTAATAGTTAAACTTATTTCACCCTATAAGGTGATTAATTAATTTATCAACTTAATATTTTACAAAATTTTGTATTAATCGTAACGGTGAAACTTTTTCGTTTTTCAACGAGAAACAAAATAATACAATACCGAAATAATAAAACAAATAACTACAATGGAAAACGCAAAAAAATGTTAACAAAGTGTTCGATGACCGGTAGGAGGAAAGGGAGATTGGTAAGGAGGATGATGAAAAATAAGATGCCATTAAAGAGAAACGTAATGATTTTTAATTTGTTTTTTGATATACGTCAATGATGATGCGAATCTTATATTGACTGGTTTATTAATGATACGAAAGAAAAATATGAATAATTTTACGAATCGATTATTTAGCTTTCACCTGCCAAATATGGAATCAAAGTATCAATAGCTCCTACGATTGATTGAGTTGAAACATTTATTACAAAAACCTTTGATGTCAAATTTAACACATAACCGCAACGGAGACTACTTAAATATGATCAACACACAAATTCTAGATTAATGGTGGCTAAAACCCAAAGGGTGGTATTTTCTCACATGACGGAAGTATTATGAGGATTGTTAAACGACATGTGTAAAAAAACAAAATCAACAGGACACTAAAACAGTATCAAAATCTACTAAGATGTTAATCATAATGAACATAGGTGTATGGGAGTGAAACGTGGACATGGAATAAGACTGAAGAGATCCGAATTAATGATGTAGAAATTCGTGCATTGAAAATAATATTATACATGGGACGATAATGCATGACATAATACGGAATACAGTGATTAGGGATGAAAGTGAACTCAAAAATGAAGTATTTAATAGAATGAAAAAGAGCTATCTAAGATGGTGTGGGCACGTGATACGAATGAATGAAAAACGACTAACAAAACAAATAAACAGGGTAATTGGTAAACAAATGTGATTGGAAGCGTGACAGAGGAAGACCAAATAAAATATTTTTGGATCAATTGAAATATTTAAGATATATTAAGTCAGAGAAATCGTAAGAGTTGTATGAGAAGGTGTATGAATGTGGAAGAGGCTAACGATTTATGTCGAGATATGAAATTTTGGCGCTTTGTTCTCTCTGCCTACCACAATAGAGACATTTCGTATTGATATATCATTCGTGATGATATATCATGATGTATCATTGCTGGGCCTCGTAGTTGAGAATCCTTTCAACATTCCAATGTCAATTGAGTTAGTTCCAATGTCAATTGAGTGCCGTTGAGCTTTTTTTTAAGTGAGCGAGCCGTTGCACAACAGCAAACTCACCGGCCACACCGCTGTACTGAATCCGGTGGCACACCGGAGGGACACGATTGGAGCATACCGACGTGTTCCCCCCCCCCCTCCTTTTTAAGTGAGCGAGCCGTTGCACAACAGCAAACTCACCGGCCACACCGCTGTACTGAATCCGGTGGCACACCGGAGGGACACGATCGGAGCATAGCGACGTATTCCCCCCCCCCTCCTTTTTAAGTGAGCGAGCCGTTGCACAACAGCAAACTCACCGGCCACAACGCTGTACTGAATCCGGTGGCACACCGGAGGGACACGATCGGAGAACACTGACGTGTTCCCCCCCCCTCCTTTTTAAGTGAGCGAGCCGTTGCACAACAGCAAACTCACCGGCCACACCGCTGTACTGAATCTGGCGGCACACCGGAGGGACACGATCGGAGCATACCGACGTGTTTCCCCCCCCCCTCCTTTTATTGGAAGAATAGATATGACCGAAGTCATAGGTGTCCTTATATCCTCGAATACTAGGCGGAAAAAATACATATGTCATTCGAGGGAAGTAGCACAGCGCGGGGTTCTAACCGACGATCATCCGCCCGAAAATCCAGTGCGGCACCGCTCGACCATACACCTCACAGATGGTTTATATGCATACATATAAATACAAAAAGTTAAAGCATTCTACCTTTGCCCGTCATCCATTTATCTTAGATAGCTCTTTGAATGAATGTATAGGAAGCAAAAATGAGAAAACAACGTGATCATGTGTGTATGTGATCATGTGTGTATGTGATCATGTGTTTATGTGATCATGTGTGTATGTGATCATGTGTGTATGTAAAATTCAAAGGACTGACATTTAAATCACAATTTTTTTAAATATAATTGCTTTGATATGGTAAAGCTTATCCTAACAATATTTGCAAATAAAATATAAGGTATATTATACCTTCAATGAAAGCGAAATGGCAAATTTTCAAAATAATTGAGTTTCTATGCTCAAAAGCATAAATATACTCGTATACGATAAAGCTTTTTAATCCATGAAAATTTGTTTAACTTTTCTTTTTCTCGGCCTATGACATATTTGCATAAAAATCGAAAATTTATTTATTACTCTCAAATCAATATGTGACACAAAGAGTTTAATATGGAAAATAAAATATTTTAATTCTGAAACTATCATCATTTTTTTCAATGCAACTGGAACGTTATGAACGATGACAGTATCGCATTGAAATAATAAGAAATGTTTATCACATTTCGGCCAATACCTGAATTTAGAGGTGTGACGATTTTTTTCGGCGTCTTATTCAGAAATATTCATAAGTCATTATGTGAAATATTTCAAGTTGTGACAGTTTTACATTAAGGAGTGATCCTTTTTATAGGAAAGGCATAATCCTTTTTATTGCTAGACCCCAATTTACATCGCGTAATATTTCGCGTTAAATACCATTTACATCGTATAGGTCTCAAGCTTTCACATGAAAATAAAAAACCCAAAAAGGGAATAGAAATAAGACAAAAAACTTATGTCAAGGATATAAAATGTGATTACTACTACCATTTGCATATAAAATACAACTCAATATTAAAATTCGTACTTGATTAAATATGTTTTGAGAATTTACCAGTTTTTCAATCGAGCAAACAGTATATTCATACGAAAACTTCAACAATATTTCATTTTTACGAGGGTCATCTAGAAATTAAGGTTACAAGGGCTCCTGAGGCCGGAGGAAATTTTGTGTTTCGAAGTTGGCGCACCTGGCGTGTAGAGGGGATCCTAACAGTCAGTTTGTTTGGTCTTGCGTGTTTGTCGGCCATTTTGTTCAGTTAAAGTAAATTCTTACGATGGAGAGGTCGTCGCGCGCTCCCGCCAACTCCCGTCCGTGCGAGATCCGCGCGGTCATCCGTTTTTTGACTTTGCAGAACAATACCGCCGCGAATATCCAACGGAAGCTCGTGGAAGTTTATGGTAGTGATGTGATAAGTTGACAACATGTCACGAAGTGGGTTAGGTTGTTCAGAGAAGGCCGTACTTATACTCACGACGAGGCGAGGCAGTGATTTCTGACGAACTTGTGCAAAAAATTGAAGAACAAGTGAGAAATGACCCCCGTGTGACGCTTGACGACCTTCACGAAGAATTTCCTGACATTTATCGAAGTCTCCTTGGTGATATTGTGTCGGAAAAACTTGGTTACAAGAAGTTGTGTGCGAGATGGGTGCCCAGAATGCTCACACCGGAGCACCGTCAAAATCACGTGACTGCCGCGCGGGAATTTTTGGATCGTTTTGCACAGGAGGGAAAAGTTTTTCTGGACTCTATCATGACGGGGGATAAGACGTGGATGTGTCACTACATCCCGACAATTTTCTAACTATCAGGAGATCGAGGAAGCTGTGAAGAAGTGGCTGAAAGAGCTGGCGGCGGAGGTCTATGACACTGGCATACAAAAGCTAGTGCCTCGACTACAGAAATGTCTCGATCTCGACGGCAATTACGTTGAAAAATAGTTTAATTTATTTGTGAAGTATCCTGTGAATTTCAATTAGATGCAAGCATTTTTCGATCCTACATAAATGTTGTAACTTTACTTTCTGTATGACCTTCGTACATCAACTGTTCCATATAAGTTGGATCTCTATTTTGCGATATGTGGGTACCCGATATGTGGGTGGGTATTTAGTGAATTTGTTTTTTGCCTCTAACCAGATGTGATGGCGCTGAGAGAAGGGCTCGGGATTTTCGTTACGAACCCCATTGGACCTGTCATTCTTACATCATAATTGTTGAATGTTATAATCGAATAGAAACAGAAGTTCAAAAAACAGAGGGGGTGGACTGAAAAATATCTGGTATCCTTGCGGCCGAGCTTACCCTCCTATTGGTGAGGGTTTATCCCAATTGGGAGAATATTATGAGAAGGGGAAAGGCAAAGGCTGTATATACCTCTTTCAATTATAGTTTTCTTATCTTCTTAATTCGAGGAACCCTTCCATTTGGAATAGGTTTGAAGGCAAAGTTACATATGATATGTGACTACTTAGTTTAAAAGTTTTGAAAGCGGAAATGAAAATACATTTTTTTTGGGGGGAAATCACTTTTATTGCTCAGTATAGTCTCCCATAAGATCAATACACTTGGTCCAACGATCTTCCAACTTTGTTGTCCCATCACGGAAGTGACTTTCTGGAAGGCCTGCAAAATACTCCTCTACGACGGCTATAACCTCTTCGTTTGATGAAAAATGCTTTCCACGAAGGAATTTTTTGAGGTGTGAGAACAGCCAGAAGTCAGAGGGAGCTAAATCTGGCGAATATGGTGGATGCTGCAACAATTCGTACCCCAATTCACTGATTTTCGCGATGTTTTTTTGAGCTGTGTGAGCAGGTGCATTGTCTTGATGAAAAATGATTTTCTTCTTCTGCAAACCGGGTCTTTTTTCACAATTTTTTTCATCCAACTGGTCCAAAAGGTCACAATAATAATCAGAGTTAATTGTCTTACCAGTTTGGAGATAATCTATCAATAAAATCCCTTTTGCATCCCAAAAAACTGACGCTAACACCTTCTTGGCCGATTTCTGGACACGAACTCGCTTCGGAGCCAAAGTGCCTGGTTCACACCACTCCTTAGCCTCTTGTTTTGATTCAGGATCATGGTGGTAGACCCAAGTCTCATCCATAGTGATGAATCGACGCAGAAAATTCTTTTTCATCCTTTCAAAATTGCTCCAAATGTTGCTCAGAAAGTCGCATTCGAACGTGTTTTTGTTGCATTGTTAGCAAATGCGGCCCCCATTGTGCACACAGTTTTTTGAAACCCAAAACTTTAGCCAAAATATGCCATGTTGTTCCCCATGTGAGATGCCTATGGTGTCAGCTATCACATCCACAGTCGATCGATGATCTTCCAAGACCATATCCTGTATTTTCGCTATGATTTCTGGTGTTGATGCACTTTTTGGACGTCCTGAGCGTGGATCGTCTTCAACGCTTGTACGGCCACGTTTAAACTCCAAAACCCATCGGTGAACGGCTGGAAATGAAGGAGAAGACTCCTTTAATACTTTCACCATCTTTGCATGGATCTCAGTAGCCGATAAACCTTCCAAAACAAAGAATTTAATCACTGCACGATATTCGGATTTTTCCATTGTTAAAACATACACTGACACGTCAACTTCAAATGGCTTGTAAACAAAGAATGAATTGACAGATCGAAATGAAATTTTGAGTACGTTCTTATGAAATATTAAAATGGCGTAGAAGTTTTGGGTTTTTTACTGCTCCATAGATGTCGCTTTCAAAACTTTTTGACTAACCTAGTATGTGATAATAGACTTGATATATTCAGCAGCAGTGGTCTTACAGTTGATATTCACGATAAGCAAGCGGGTGCCCCATGTTTGTGGCGGACTCCGAACTGGTTTTACTCTCAAATCGTTTTATATCCGAATTGATATTTTTCTGTGTGTAATATGCTGCTTTTCATAAATTCTTATAGCGCTATCAAGTAACTCTAAAAATGTGCTGTATAAAATCTGCTTTATGAAAGATTGAAGAAGGTTTAACCTGCCGATCGTCCTTGATCTCCTTGCCATCAGAACTAAGGGCTAGATCTGTCTAACCGTGTTTGCTGAAGTATAAAATCTTACATACAATAAACCAATACATGCACAGTCGTTGTCAATCTGCATAACTGAAGTTATGAAGTCGCGCTTATCGGCTGCTATTTATATATTCAATAACACATTAACCATGATAATTAATTAGTACTTTATAAGTACTCTTGAAAGATATTTTATTTTTTCCTACTAGAGGTGATTTTTAATGTATGGTCATATTTTTAACGTATAAATTAAACACACAAAATAACGAAACCATAATTAAAAACATCACGTGAAATACAGCCATATAATAACTTACACGTTAACAATGTATAAACGTTAAACTCGCAAAATATAACACTTCAGAAGAAAAAAAATTGAAATTACTGTGTAAAATAAACAGCAAAACATTTAATATATTCAACAGAAATTGTTCACATTGTAGGAAAAGTCATAACATTTAAAGATGATCAAAAATTATTTTCGTTGTTCATTAGAGCAGTACAAACTTAATAATTTATGCATTTTAGCGATAGAATCAGACAAATAGCAATCCATTGTCTATTTAAAGTACAAGATTTCCAACGTATTTTAACACAGACATAATTTTGAGAAATACTACAGAAGTTATTTTCATTATCAAAAGTTAGAGGTTGACAGATTACTTCGCTATAGAATAAAAATGCATAATACGTATTTGTAATTTTGTATGTAAAAAAATGACAATATATTTTCCTCAACTGACCATGAAATCTGTGGCCATAGCTAATTTCTTCCAACAAACAGGTTTGATTCTCGATCGATGGCCAAAAAAGTTAATGTTTCTTGTTGTGCTTCCTTTATATTCAGGCCTCTAAAAATATATTAATGATAAAAAAATCCAAATACCAAAAAGGCACCAAATAAATACATTCCGTTTAGAAAGCAAACTCTCTTTAAGGGTGATTTGAGGAGAGTTTGTGCACATTAAAGCAAACTCGGAATTCAAACCTGATTTTATTGACATTAAAAATATTACAAAAAAACATGTTGAGTGTTACGATAGGAAGGTGTTGGGCACGAACATTAGGAACTTCCACATATGACATACTAAAAAAAAAAGATTTGGTAAGAAAACCGTGGAAAATTTTCCATTGGAAGATAAACTTCAAAGAACCTTGTAGATCTCCCGATATGTGATAATAACACTCTTAGATGGAGTATATTGTATTTGTGTAGTGTTCATATATAATCATAAATTTTATAAGATCACGCAAGAGGGTTGTCTTCAATTGCTCTATAAAACTACCTCTCCGCCCGTATCTCTAACATTTTG
The DNA here is from genome assembly GCA_949825065.1 of Odontocerum albicorne. Classification (NCBI taxonomy): domain Eukaryota; kingdom Metazoa; phylum Arthropoda; class Insecta; order Trichoptera; family Odontoceridae; genus Odontocerum; species Odontocerum albicorne. The sequence goes on from OX463850.1 coordinate 25,329,121, forward strand.
AGGTAAAAATTCCACACCACAGGATCAGCAACGGTAAAACTTAATCACACAAGATAATGTTATTTATTCAGATCTGAAAATTTATAGCATTTATGGATATACTCGTAAGACAAAAGAAATCTTTCAAAAAATTTCCCTTTTTAAAACAAGTATATTACTAGCCAGTTAATCCAAACATAACGTTTTCTATTGCACATAAGTACAATACCTAACATACTATAGGACATTTGGGTTTTATGAAAATATTTACTCTTCTAATTTCCAAAATTCAAATGTCTAATTATGCTGAGAATACTTTAAAACCAAAATCCTTTACCTTTAAAAAATATGTTGAAAAAAGTATAAAACACAATGTTGGTAATTTTAGTAAAATGAATTATGTCTGTAAACTTTCTCGAAATTAAAAAGCTAAGAATATATAAATCGATCATCTTACCTGTACGGGTCCAAAGCATGGGCCAGGTTATTTCAAGATTAGCTAAAGTTACTGAGCTGTAAAATCTGAATGCCACCAAAATTACTTAGCCCAAAAAAAGGCTGCAGAAGCATGGAAATTGCAACAAAGCGAAACAACTATATAATTTACAAAACCACCACTTATTTATTACCAGTGATATAAGGTCGGGAAGATTGGTATAGATAGGCTATCTAAAAGATTGACATACTCGTAGATAGGATATCTAAAAGATTAACATATATAGGATATCTAAAAGATTGACATAGATAGGATATCTAAAAGATTGACATCGATGGGATATCTAAAAGATTGACAAAGATAGGATATCTAACAGATTGGCCAGGTTAAAAACCTGTCTTGTAAGTTCGATTCCCGTTGATGTTTAATTTATTTTTAAAGTTCGAGTTTGAATTTCAATCAAGGCTTGTTAAACGTATTTTCTGTTCGTTGGGAGAAATTGATACATAGCATAAACCTATTGTATTGTATTGTGCTACTCCGCTAGAATGGACAAAGGCATATTTTTCGCCTGGTATTTGAGGGTATAAGGATAGCTATGACCACGGTCATATTTATTCTTACTTAAAAGGGGAAAAAAAATAAAAAAACAAGCTGTCTCCAGTCCCGTGCTCCGATCGTCTCACTTTAATTTGCCATCGTATACAGTACAGCGGTGTGGTTGGTGGGTTTGCTGGTGTGCAACGGCCCCTTCACTCAAAATAAAATTAACGGCAAAGCTTCGCTTTCCGACTAAATTGGCGTTGGAATAGCGAAGGGATCCACGGATACTAGGCTCAACAACGACGACGATCTATTGTATACAACAAAAATGTAATATGATATTAATTCTGTGGAGTAGAAGGTATTCGTTTGTAGTTTTTTTTAATATTCCAGTCTGTTTTTCAATAAATGCTTGATTAAAAGTTTCTGGTAAGTTGAGAGAGATTTTGCCACGTCGTAGTAAGCCCGTAGACTGCATACAACGAAACCCAATCATCAGTTTCGTTGTATGCAGTCAAATGTACTGCATGCAACGAAAATTAAACATAATAATGATCTCGTTATTAAATGTAATTTGCAAGCTCAATAAAAGGCAGAAAAGTCACTTGACTTTTAGATAATATGATACAAGATCTCCAAAAGCTGTTCGATTAGCTTTGGAGACAAAAGCTCTATATTAGTTGTATGGCCATCTGAGGTAGAAATTATTTTTATAAATAATGAAAAATAATTTTGGTACGTCATTTCCAATATAGCGGATGAAATTCCTGTCCAACTCGCTTAACCACGTTGTTGAGAAAATTGTTAGAATACTTATTTTCCTCTAAAATTCCTCAAATCGAAAAGTCTAATTGAAAAAAACTGTAATTTAACATTTGGTTCTTTTCATAAAGTTCAAAAAAACATTCTCAATCGAAATGGGATTACATTAAGCAATCCTCGATGATTTATAAAATATTATTTAAATTAATTTTTTTTACGTAATTTTAAATTAATATCAAAAAATTATTAAATTTTTTTTTTTAATTGATCAACGAAGGAACATATTTCAACGTAAACAATAAAGGGTTATTCGAACACAGGTTTAGGATTTTTTTTCTCTTTTTTTATTTCCATACTACTAATATCAACTCGAGGAAGTGAAAATTGTGATATATTTTTTTCTAACCGGATTTTTTTAGGTTTTGTTTAAAATCCAGGGGTTTCCTAGATTTATTTGAACGTCATAACGAATTGTTTTTTAAAAGTCGAGAAACTATGTATTTGAATACAGATAATATTTTTTCACATATTTAATAGAACAAATTTTATTTATTATACTGTCAAATCAGCGTCAAGTGTATATATTTTCACTTCTGTGTAACCTATCCCGCGACCCCCTCATACCTCAAAGGAAATGTTCAGCGCCTATACAAGTATGAGTACTATCACTGACTCGCGATCCGCTCAAGCGGAGATTGCTTATTGGCTTTTCCAATTCACCGCTCTTAATTTTTCGCGTTATCCTTTTTGTTCATTATATAAAGTTCTGTAAACAATTGCAAAATAACATAAGATAGGCTCCGTCGTTAGCATGTTTCAAACAGCAACTTTAAAAGCCTTATATTTTCTTTCAGTGATGCAACGTGTTTCTTGGTTTCTCCATTATCCTTCTTTATATCATATCTCCTCATATACTTAGCCGCAGATAAAATTGATGTATATTTAAATAAATATCGATTTAATTGTTCAATTTTAAATAATTCTAAAAATTAATTTCAATACAATTGTTCAAAATAAAATAATGTAACAAATTAATGTATTTACTATTACTTAAATAATGTATTTAATTGTTGGAAATAAAATAATATATCAAATGAACGTTGAAACAATCGTCCTTTTAATATGAATGCACCCTTTTATGGGAAGCAACCTTAAATTTTGTGTGTTTATAGTTTGAAACTTTTACGGATATGTTGTATTTCTCTATCAAACTGTTAATGTATTCCATGTAAAATTTGTAAAACAACATTTTAGTGACGGATTTCAAAGCAAGATGATATCTTTGTTACTCATTAGATTGAACGTTGATTGATTATACGGGGCCAAAATTGTCAGTGAAGGTATCACAGGGATATTGGTCTCCTGAGATTCGTTAATATGTCTTTCACTTTTTCTTAGGAGTTATGGAAGATTTTTCATTATATAAAGTGTTTTTCGTACAAACTGACACAGATATTTTTAGTTCTGTTCTAACTTGACATATAACTACCTGACTTAAATAAGATTCCTTTCAACTACCGCTAAGCGAATCACGACCTATTGACGAAAAAGCTCATAAAGAAGACGATAAATATTCATTAATTTATTAAGTGCGCAATTACATCAGGTGTGGTTATAAAAAGCAAGAATTTAAGTGCTGAAATATATGGCATTGTATTTTGTATTCAATTGCAATTGACGATCTCCATGCCAGTTAGTAGGTGGGTTGCGGGTTCGATTTCTGTTAAAACTAAATTTATTTTAAAAAATCTTGTTCGGTTCTGATTATTTTAAGGTATTTTTAACATGTCTGGATGTTTGGAGAGATTGACACATGGCAATGCATCTGCCAGGTTGTACTGTGTACAATTCTTCGATTCCAAGGAAGAGAGCTCTTAAAGCTAGTGTGCAGATACTTTTTCCATGCTTCTGCAGCTAAGTCATCTATATTGTTGTACAAAGACTCCTAGGTTTAAAACATAATATTCTACGGTCACGACAAATGACTGGCATCAAACTCAAATCTATATAATTGGAGTGCCCCCTTGTAAATACATTGTTTTTTTCTGTATTACTTTTCTTATACATATTACGTAATTATCACTGTGGACGTAAATTTAAAAACTCATTTAAATTCTGAGCTGTGAAAAATAATTGAGCAGGTTACAGAGTATTTGGATTGTAAAGTAAATATATCTATTAGTAAAAAAAATATTTACCTTTGCTAAAGTAACAACTGAAAGTAATTGCACGTTAAAAAAATAATAAATACACATTCACTCGTCATTGTTTATCCTTTCTAGTATTAGTTTCCTTTTGTCAACTTGGGTTAGGGTAGTACATATTCGCTGTTTACATTAGTGAAGGTATACATTCAGTAGTAAAAGTTTATATACACTATCTGTTTCCACAGTAATATACATATAAGTGTCATCGAGTTACAAGAAAACCCCAAACTTACTCTGGATAAATATATTTATATCCACATTTTGACTTATTACTTTTGTGCAGGTTTACATTCACAAGAAATAGTTTATCACAATTTTTTTATTCTAATTTAATAAATTTAAATCATATAATTCTGAATATTAGTTATTTTTACTGATTCCCTATTTGACACAAATAATCTTAGTTTGGGTGGATTGCAATTAAAAAAATATATTCCATATCTTAACAAAATCCTAGCAGTATACTGAGCTGATTTTTTTTATATTTCACCCCTAGTTCAGCATTCACAAAGCGAAGATGTATGATTTTTTTTATTTGAAAAAGCAATACATTCCTTTGTGCTTTCGTAAATATTCATATTATTTCGATGGAAAACTTGGTTTTAATCATATACATATCTTCCTACAACTGATTGAAAAATATTAAAAAAACATTCAGAAATTTATTTTCAACACAAATATAAGTACGCCTTCTTCAAAAGTTAAAATTCAAAAACATCATTCCTATTCATGTTTATAAATTTCTACTCGTCTTTTATTCATGTTAAGAAAAAAATGCTATTTTTTCATAATTTGTCGTGCAAAGGTCATCCTTGACATTAAAAAAATGTGTATGAAATTCCAGTATATCGCTAACAAAAGAAATCTTCCACGACAAAACTTTTAACTATATACATTCCATCATGCCATTTCCCTGTCGGGGTAGGCAGTGAAGACTTCGTACCAGTCCAATTACGTATATTGCGGAGTCAGGAGATTTGCCTCCTGCCAACACCTCTTCGATCCTCTATTTTGCCTTGGATGATCAGGTGCAGTAATTTGTAATTTGCTCCTCTAAGTACATGACCCAAATAGGACACCTTTCGGATTTTAATATTAGTCAGCAACTATCTATCAACTTTGGCTCTTTGAAGAACCCTTGTGTTGCTGACCATATCCGTCCAGGGTATCCGTAGCATTCTCCGGTGTATCCATATTTCGAATGCTTCCAGTCGGTTCATACTACCAACTTTGAGGGCCCATGATTCCACTCCATGCAATAACACTGACCAAACGTAGCATTTGACTAACCGTTGTCGAAGTTTCAAGTTTAGTTTATCATCGCAGAATACGGTTCTCATTTTATTAAAAGTCGAACGAGATGATTCAATTCTGCACTTGACTTCGGTTTCTGGGTCGAGGTCTTCCACTAGGATACTTCCGAGGCATTTCATTTTTTTCACTCTCTCTATATCAGCACCGTTCAATGTAAGACGTGCTCCTGCGTGATCCTGCCGGCCAAACACCATGAACTTAGTTTTACTCACGTTCATGTTCAGCCCCAGCCGCACACCGGCTTCATTAATTTTATCTATAAGCATACACCATTAACTTTAACCCCCAGATTCAAGTTATATAGTGCTTCCTTGAAATATCAGAGTACAGATTGAATAACAAAGGTTACAAAATACAACCTTGTCGGACTCCACATTGAATTGGTGTGCCTTTTTATTTGTTATTTTCCGATTTAATGACAGTTTCTTGGTTCCAGTACAGGTTTTTAATAATATTTGTATCCGTATCATCTATACCCCGTTCCTGAATCATATTAACAAGGCCTGCGTGTTTCACAAAATCGAATGCCTTCTCGTTATCGATGAAACTAGCAAAAACGTCTTTACAGGGATTACATTGAAGACAGTATTATCTCCCGGCCACGCACTTCAAGACGTCTGAATGATCAATTCGGATATGTTGAAGGGTAAAATATAAAAGATTTTGAATTTCTCTCTTAAAAATATTTAATATATATACATATTTACTTGTCCGTTGGATTTTAAGAAACATCCTAATATACAAGTAAATCATTTGTGAAAAGCACGATTCAGTTTTCAAATTCATTGTGTCGGTAAGAAAGGAACTATTATATGGCAACACATTGACTGAAAATTCATCAATGCTCTGTGCATAAATATCCTGGTTATTGATACAAAATGACACCTTTTGTCATTATTTAAACGTACTGAACAAAATTTAGATGGAAAATCAATTGAACGTGTCACGCCAGCTAAATTACCGACGCAAAAATAAAATTTCTTTTCCCAAGGCAACAGCATTTGTTAAAATATTTATAAAATCACACATTTATTTTATAAAACCAAATTTTTATTATACTTGTTTTTATTAATGTCTTCTATAAAAAACTTAATAAAAATGTACATTAAATTACGGTTATTGATGTATTAAAGAAAACAAAAATTCCCTTTTTCGTACTTGACTTTTTCGATTTTCATTGTGAAAACACCACCCCTGTTTATTTTATATTCATATACATTATAACATCACGCAACGCCCTTTTTGAGGTAGGCAGAGAGAGTATAACGCCAAACTTTCTTATCACGGCTTACTTCCTTTAGCTCTTCCTATATGCCTTCTCACCTGTTACTTCTTTTTTCTTACCCCTTACCTTTACTTCTTCCAAAATTTATTTCATAATTTCATTTGATACAATAACATTTTTTTACAGTGGTGCTCTTCTACGACTCCCACTCATGGCTGCATTGAAAAACTGTTTAGTCGGTTTTTTTTGCCCGTGAGTTCATTATATCCAATCTATCTCAATATGCTTTTTACCCTACTTAACACATTAGTTTTTAGCTTGCCTTCTTCCTGAGAATTAACATTTTTCATTTTGCGACACATCGACACACCATGTATTCTTCTAAATACTCGCTCTTGCTTGCCTCCTTTCATTCATTCTCCACGCTCATATTTTAACCATACACCATCACATAATACATATTTATTAATGCAAGCATTTACTCGCCTTCTTTCATTCGTCTTCAAAATAAATTTACAAAACATGCAATTTGAATTTCTGTAATTTGAAATACATATATTTTTTTTTATTTTCCACAGAATAAAAGAAACACTATGTCCTACACCGCAGGAATGATGAAGTACGCTGCCATAGTCCTGGTTATCCTCAGTATTGCAACTGTCTTCTCTCCAGCAGAGGCTAAACGTAAGTCAACATTCGTAATATTTCCTTCAAATATAATTTGGCCAAAGTATATCTACTAAAAAACCATTTATGCCTACAATAACGAATTTTCTTATGGGAGTGATTGTAGAATTGCACTGACGTTTTCATCTAAATTTTAAATCACATGCAAGCGGTAGAAATCAAAATGACACGAAGACCCGAATTCATAGTCCAGCACTTAATAATGATTTCACTGAAAAAATTGTATTTTAAATTCAAAATCGTTCAAATTTATCATGGCTTCCTTACATAAAGGAGTCGTGTAGTTTCATCACCTAACTTAAAATTTTGAAGCATATAACTTGAAACACAAGTCACGAAATGTTACGATTGGAAATAAGTATTTTGTTTTTAGACTGGACTGTGAATTCAGACCTAATACATATTTTAATCTAGAGAAACGCACATATTTCAAGAAAGTATTTATCAAAAACGTAAAAAGATAGAATAATAAGTAACACATTAAAATTATATAACGCATTTTTCAACGTAACTTTATAAAACGTTAATTGGTTTTTTAAATGATGTTTTATATAACTACTAGCTGTACCCGGCCACGCGTTGCTGTGGCTCAGTCTGGTTAAATGGAAAAGAAAGAAAACAGAAAGCACACGTTTCTAATATGTTTAATTTCACAATGCTTGTGGGTATACAATATTTTTGATGTCTTTCAGCCACTATCAGTCTGTCGCGTTTATTCTCTTGAGAACGAAGCAGATTTGAAGCTGCAGAATGCGATCGCCGTGCTCGCAACCATGCATCCTTAAGTCTGGCTGCACGTTGCTCTGCTGCTTCCTCGGCATTTTGATGAACTAAAGCAGATAACAAAAACATATAAAATTACGAAACATAATAATATTGTTGAATAATATTGTTAAGTTCGTAGACGTTTTTGTTCTCGGCGGCAACAATAGCTCGTTCACTCAGCCAATCGTGATTCTTATAATTGATTTGAATATAGGGAAATACTTTTTCAAATAATTCTTCTTTTGACGTCACTAAATTGCACAAGTTATGAGGAAATGAAATTCGTCCTGAGGTCATATCAACCGGCACCTTTCCGTTCCCAATTTCCAGCAATTGATGTGAGAATATCTCAGCTGATCGATCGTTTTGCAGCTGGACACGCATTTGTCAAATAGGAGTATTGTTAAGGAAATACAGAGATAATTGGAACTAATTAAATGTTAAGAAAAAAGAGAGATTATTGGAATTAATTAAATGTTAAGGAAAGACATTGCAAACCACGCACGAATTTGATTTGGATGTGACATGCTGCACGCGTCATTAATGAACACGTGAAACTTTTAATAATTCAAATGTATAAAACATACACAGATACATACCATGAATTCAAATGAAAATCAATCGATACAGTTTAAATTCATTTCTAATTGTACTGAAAAATAATAAAAAACACCGAACAGCTATTACGACGACACACTACAAAATGGCAGATAAAAATTTAGTATACTTGTATGTCCTAGCAGATGGCGCTGATAGCGCTATTTTTCAATAAACGTATTTGAAAATTTTATATTTATTATTTAAATATTTAATATTTATTATTCAATATTTAATTATTTATTATTTAATTATTTAATATTTAATTATTTAATATTTAATTATTTAATATTTGATATTCAAAATCAAAATGGAACTGTCAAAATTTCAAAGCAATCCGTAAATAACTTTCGGAGATTGGAGATTTTTAATTAACGAACATTTACATTTTTATTTATATAGATATTTAATATTTATTATTTTATATTAAATTATTTAATATTAATTCTGAAACGTCGAAAATGCAATGTGAGGCGCCAACGTTATTTCATTTGATTTATAAACATTTTTATATACAACTGTATATAAAAAATATATATATAAACATTTTCGTATACGAATGCAACCTTTTGTCAAAATTTCAAAGCAGTCGGTGAAGAACTTTCGGAGAATAGAGATTTTTAATATACGAACATTTACATTTTTATTTATATAGATTGTCAAGTATCAAAAAATAAAAAAAATATATGAACATTCGGGTCATTTGTAACCTCGTTTTTCAAATAAATTATAGCACTATATTTATACCTTAAATATTGAAATTTACTTTTCAAAAATATATTATATTTAGATGTAATTTCGAGAATATCTTGTTCAAGGTGCAAATTGTGATTATTTTGTAGCGAAAATAATTTATTTATTTTAGAAATCCAGTCTTCAATTAAGTTTATCATATATTACCACTAAGGAAATTCTCTCAGGTCACATTAGTTCATTTTTATGAAAAATCTAAAAACAGTTATCAACTTTAAGGGATAAATATGTTAACGATGCTTTCGTACCCTTCTTAAGAAAAATAATAATATGAAAGTTTTTTTTAATATTTTTAAAATAAATAAAAATATTTTTAATTTATACGTATAAAAAATGTAAATTCTAATGTTTATATTTTATAAGACGATCGAGTCTGACAAATT
>OX463850.1:25338971-25403918 GCA_949825065.1 Odontocerum albicorne
GCACCACATCATAATACTTTGCAGTAGAATGCCGTTAGAATATTTTTTTAATGAAATTTTCATCAGAGCAGATATGTACCACGGAAGATATTTATTGTACTAGGACAAACATATTTTAATGAAAAGAACTGATTAAATTATTCGTTCTGCTGAGATGATAGTCTACTATAGTATTCTAGTACCAACTTTAATGTATGGAATTGAAACGTGGACGTGAAAAAATATTGAAAGGAGCCGAATGAATGCTGTAGAAATACGTGTATTGAAAAGAATATATAAGGTGAAAATGTACAACACAATACGAAATTAAGTGATCTGGGTTGAACATGAACTTAAGGCTGATGTATTAAGCAAGATCAAAAAAGTCAATTCAATTCAGTCGCTTCTAAAAAGCACTCTGAGATGGTTTGGACATGTGGAACGAATTAATATAAAAATAATAATAAAACAAACGTTCAGTGCAAGTGAAAGGTGTGATAGAGGAATACCAAATAATGTATGGTTTGATCAAGTAATTGAGTTTTGAAAGAAGGAATATTTGAATGAAGAAGTAAATAGAGAGAATTCGTAGGAGTTGTATGAGAAAAGGTAGGGATGTAGAAAAGCCTACCTCTACCTACCCATACAGGGAAACAACGTGATGATATGTACGAAATAATTCGTTAACTTAATTCATTAAATAATTTAAAGCAATCTGCAATTTGAACCCTCGGGTATTAGAAAGTCGTCACTTGCTCTCCCTGTACTCTATACAATGAAAGGAGTATGTAATATACTAATACAAAATACTTTCAGCACTCTTTTTAACTGAATTTGTTAATGAAATGGCACTTAGTAGATGTCCATGTGGTGCTCTTAGGGTGACGGGTGTCATGTAATAACTTAAAATGTATTATACTCGTACTCAAATACATATAAGAATAACATAGAACAAATACAAAAAAAAATCAGATATTATATCTATATCACAGAACAAATGGTGATTACCCAAAATATGCGCACCATATCGAGCTTCTCACGGTGTATACTTATAAAAGCCTCAAAACAAAAAGATAAGAATCCATTGCGATATTCCTACTAAAGGCTTTTCATGGTTGCTATGACTTGAAGCACTAAGTTTACATATTTCCAATAAATATACCCGTGCAAGGAATCACCCTCTGTTCTATATACCAACTTACATAACTAATAACATGGCTTAACACTCAGTTACGCGTGGTATATAAATATTGAACCAACTGAGTGACACTGTGGAGATATTTTCGGCACCGCCTAACATTATGAAAATAATTCTGGCTGATATTCTTCTTAACAAATAAGCTAACTAAAAGCAGACCCTCCTTGTGTAACCGGAGAAATCTGTGCAAAGTAAATTAAACAAATTAAAAAATAATTCTTTGTCGAAATTTAAAGAGGTGCTACATGACTGTTAAACATGATCCAGAAAAACCTATGCAACTTTCCAAACACTCGTCGCAACCAATCCCATTTTTTATACACTCAACCAATGAAATAGAAAAATATTAATTGTAAAGAATATTGCATTATTTCTTGGGTGTATTAACGCTTCAGTGGATTTTTTTGAAGTAAGCGTGACCAAAGAAGTTTTTCATTTTTATTGTAAAATGTTTTGTTGAAAATCTGTTCACTTTCTTCTTTCCTGCGCCATTTTGAACCTCATGAAAATCCATATACTTTTTATGTTGGAGAATATTGAATATTTTCTTGAAAAGTTGTTCATTTACTTCACTGTCTGTCTTAAATTTCTCATGTTACTCAGCTTCTAAATATTGTCATGTTACTCAGCTTCTAAAAAGTCTATACTGACTGAAGTGTCGCGATCGGATTTATTTCCAGCTTTGTCTCTTTGTATTCAAGTCTCCATTGTAACTTGTGAACATGTGTCATACAGATGTTCCTTCGAAGATAAGTACATAGAACTTAAACATCGATTTCTTCTTCATTCCATAAATTTGTTGTTCGAAATCGATCCAATAGGGCAAGGTATTATACGAGTAATAGAGCTTTGCCGTAGCTAGAACTGTGGCATGGAATTGTCTGCGTCTTAATGCTAGAGATACATATACATAGGTAGCGTGTGCAGCTTTAGGAAACAACACTTAAAGACAATCCTTTTTGGGAGGTCGCATCAAAATTAATGATGATGTGAACACCAGACTAAACCTAAAATCGAATGTGTTACTAACACATATCGGATGATCTGCTGAGATTTCTTTGTAGTTCATCTTCCCGTGGAAAAATTTTCTGCGGTTTTTTTACAGAATATGTTTTATTGAACATGCGATGATACGAGGAAATGTCTTATCTTGTGTCCGCTGCCACTACCTTCCTATTCTAACTCTCAGCTTGTGTGTGTACTCGTATATGTTTATATTTATTTTGTAATATTTTGGATGTGTCAAAAATAGTGGTTTCGAATTCTGAATATGAGTGCCCAGGAAAAGAGTTTGGTCTCTAAACGGCGCTACATAAGTTGTTATTGTATCATTATTATTCTTACCTGCGCCATCTCCTGGATCTGACAATGCTACGTGTCTTTCAATATATTTTCCAAATATCTCCTCCGGGTTTTTTCAACGTTACACAAGACTTTTTTCATCCAATTGTAATCGAGTATTTGTATTTTTTCAAAGGTAATTCAATCCGATAAGAATAGTTTGTTAGTAAAATTTATTGATATGTATTTCGTCATGAAGAGTTTAAAATCCAACGCTTTAATTTAATTTTTCTATAACAGTTTAAAAATATTTTCACCATATTGATAAACTTTTTACTCATTAAACTCTCAGTTTAAAAAAAAGTTTTTTTATAAATGTATTCGACATTCCGCAAAATTTCAGAATTTGAGGATCAGTTACATTTTTTTCTCGAAAATTCATTTTAATATTAATCCGACATTTTTCCCCAAACAAGGCACAAATATGTAATGTTTTTAAAATATTATTTTTCATTCCATTTTATGGTACATCTTAACTTACCCCCATCGGTGACGTGTACATGTAGAATATCATAGTCGAGAGGAAACATTGTCTTCAGTCCTATTAATCGAGTTTCCAGATATTAGGGACCAATGGAGAAATCACGAAACTCGCTATTCATCACTGTACGTACACGTTGGCAATACTATCGGACAATTTTTAATGCTTGCGAGTGTTGTCACTAGTATAAAGTTTTCAGAAGATGGACATTCTTTTTTTTTTTTTATACCATCGGGAATCAAATCCGATATCTCCGGGTAAAAGTCAATCATCTTATCAACTAGACCACGAAGGTAGCTAAATTTTTGTTTTTAAAGAATATATATGACCAAAGTCATAGGTATCCTTATACCCTCGAACACTAGGCAGAAAAATGCCTGTGTCGTTCGAGGGGAGTAGCACAGTGCGGGGTTCGAACCTACGACCTTCCGCACGGAAGTCTAGTGCGTTACCACGCGGCCAAGCACCTCACCAATTTGATAATATAATATTAAAAAAATACGATAGTAACATTTTTTTAATGAAGACAATTGTAGTATCTTGATTTTGAGTTTTTTTTTAATCCTTGAGATAATACTTGTTTTATTTTAACTTCAAGATAATAATTGTAATTTATTTTTATCAAACACTGTTTATTCCACTTTTTTATGACGGTATAACCCTACCGGTTTCAAGGCTTTCACCTCATCTTCAGGGGAGCGCAAACAAGACTAAATGCTGTTCGAACTGGTACCGATATAGACGCTTCAACGGTTGGAGGCTGGGGGGTGAGGAAGGCTAGGGATAATTTCGGCCAAGAGCGGGGAGATTTTGGGGAAATAACTGTTCAACAGATGTTCCGATCGGTATACTGACTTAGAAATTTCTAGGGCCTCTAATCTGTCCAATTTATTTCCGTTGCCACTAATATGTAAGAATTTGGCATCATCGATAGAAAAAGTATGATTCTCACGGTGACAATGATTAGCCATTTCAGAATAAATTAGAAGATTTGTTAAGGCGGATTTGTGTTCACGAAATCTCTTTTCAAAAGATCTTCCGGTCAACTTCCTGCCAACATATTATCTTTACTCTAATAAAATTACGTGATCTAGTTAGTTGGTAAGACCTCTCTGCATGTATCAACATTTCTTAAAGGGTTCCAGTCTGGTTTTCTCTTCAAGCTTATTAAAACACCTTCTGGTCGATTGCAAGAGATCGTCATATCAAAAGCCCACCAGATTGTGCTGTATGCAAAAAAGTGTAAAAAACGTCATGATATCAAAAATGTCATGATGATGAAAATGATAATAATTTATTCTTCGGCACCGTCCATGGATATGAAATCCAGGTCTATATCATATGTGTGGAAAGAGTATTAAAAAACAACATTAATAAAAAAATACGTTTAGAAAAAACAGATACGAAAATTCCCTCACATAAGTAATCAACTCAATACAACATTAAATAACCCTTTCAATCGCAATCGCAGTGATGCTTTGAAAGATCTTGATAAAACTAATGAAAACAATTGTGAAAAAACAGTACGTAAATCTTTAAAAAAATCATCTTTTTAAAATGAAAATCAAGAATATATTTTCATTTATATATGACGATAAATCTTATAAATACATAATTTATGAAATAACAACAGGTAATTTAATGTGGACATACAATATAATGGATCTGGGTTTGTCGCATTTCATTTGTTGTGTCCTCGGTAGACCAGGATTATGTCAAGAAAAAAAAATTCCTTCGTACCTATGTTAAAATTGTATAACAGTGTATTGTACGACCTGGCTTATAGCCAAGCAGATAGATGTTAAACTAGTCTGAAGTGAAACTAAACTGGAACAATTTTTAAAAAAACTGAATTACCGTGGAAATCAAACCTTTGACGGATCCCGTAGGCTGGAAGACAGGCGTCTTACCAACTATAAGACGAAGGTCATTGTAACGCAAAAATAATTGGAAAGCTCACAATCAACGAGCAGTGAAAGACTTTCACAAGTGAATTTAAATGGTTAACACTGTAGTACACATTCCCTGATTACTTTTGTAAAGAAGTACATTCACTGATCATCCAATTCCTTAGTAAAATATATGTACATACCATAAGTGTCATCGAGTTACAAAAAAACTCCATACTAACCCTGGATAAATATATTTCTTTCCACATTTTGACGAGAATTTTTATTGAGACTTCCCAAAACCGAAATTTATTTTAATATTAAATTGACATATGAGTGGTTAACTTTTTATGGGGATAAAAGATCTGTCGCGCGTGACCAGCGGCCATTCCTGGCGGCTAAAAAGGAAAACTTTTGATGGAGTTTCAGGATAAATAATCCTTAGCAAGGAAGGTTCAATGACTAAGAAAGTTAAGTAGGACATATTGATAGAGACATAAAGAATTATATCTAAGCGCTTATATCTAAACTTAAGTGATAAACATTAAAATTATAGTCGACCATTGAAATATTACGCACCTTATAAGTGAATCTGGAGTGGCGTTAAATATCGATTAACAGAAAGTTATTCATATAAATAATCTTGTCTTGTTTAACTTGTAGTATAAAATGAGAGTGTGATTTTATTTCCTTTTAGCAATCATTGCAACATTAAATAAGAGTGAGATGTCAGGTATATGCGGATTTGATCGGGACATAGTGGATGATTTTTTTCTTTTCTTAAAAAGGACTTTCATCCAAATAATTAATTGCCTATGATTTCATGAATGTGTTTAGCATAAAAAGCATTAATAATAAATTATTTTTCGCAATTGAGAAAGATTGTCAAGCTTTCTGTAGGTGGATCTTACATGTATATCATATTCGTAAGATTTGTGTATGATGTCGGATTTCACCGTATACCTCTTAATATCTTGATAAATCAAATACGAGAGTTCGAGTTTTAAGATGATCGCAACTTCAGTCGTCTGCAGCCTGTCGTTAAGAAGATTTTTATAGCGTCGTTTTTATCGCTGTGAATTAAAGGCCTAAGTACTTATTGTATGCATGACCGTGCAGTGATGCACTGGAATACGTAAGGAAGGTTGTCGATTCGACCACCTTCCGTACTCTCTTAAAAATCTCACTCTCTTAAAAAAAATCCACAGTATAGTTTATCTTTCCAATTGAATTTACATTGAAAGGGCGAGAGGATCCTCGACTATGAGGCCGAGCAATGAACGAATAAACATTTAATAATGAACACAAACATTGAATTAATTATACAAAAGTTTTGAGAGCTAAACTAAACCAATTCCGTATCCGAGGAAATCTCTCAGTGTAAATCTTTTCAGCCTTTTCATCTCCTTTCGATCACTTCCTGTTGCAGGTGCTCGGCAATCATAGTTACAAGTTAAGCAAAAGCTACGATCTCAATAGTGATATAGGGTAGTGGCGTAGCTGATGGTTGATTTAATTATCTACACTTAATAGATAATTTATGAGTAGTTATCCTCTGTACGGATACGAGTGTGGACTACATTTAAAGTAATTTAGAATTTGAATTTGCCTTAGCGCTATACCCGTATAAGTCCGCAAAATGCATTTGTATAGTAGTAGATGATGGAATGTATTAGACAGACAGAGTCAGGATGAATTGCTCAGTGAATGGGGAGGGGGAGGGCACTGTAGTTTGTTCAGTTAAGGCTTGCGCCAGTAGTTGGGCGTTTACATAGTCATCAAAATTAGGGTGCGGGGAGGGATCTTGCTGTTCGTTTAACTTCATTAGCAAATCCTCGGTCGTCACAGATTCAAAATTCAATAAAAATATAATTTTGTAGATATGCTTGACTCTACTGAGCAACTTTTGCAGCTCTGTCATTGTCTTCAGGCAATCCTACGCCTCATTACAGATTTTCAATGATTCAAAATGTAGACGTAAATATATATCGTAAATTAAGGAACCATGTCACATAATGAGCAATCTCTTCAAGATTTAGAATGTATTCCCATTCCAAATTATGATATTTCCATGTTCTTTTTATAGGGACCTAGAAAAGTATTATCAGTAGCTAATTTCTACATATTTAATTCAATTATTTAAAATACCTATTAAATATCCCAGCAAATATAACTCCTAAAAGAAATCAGTAATCAAAGATCAATTACAATTTAACCTTCTTTTGCCACACTTTTGAATCAAACGATAGATCAAATTCGTTAACACTGTTTTAATCGTTGAAGATCATTAAGCTAGATTCAGTATACATTTTTTTCTAAAACCATGTTGCTCCAAAAAATATTGATGGGCAACGTGGTTTCTGAATAAAAGTCTACCGAATCTAACTAAATAATTATCCTCAACAAGTATGTTTCGAGAACGTTGGATAGTGAAAAAGAAGTTGATTACTTCTATCCCAATCATTCAAACGTTTTAACCGTAGTAAGCCACAAATTACTTCTAGATGATATGGACAATTTTGGGGCTATCGGATAATTTGATTGATTTATGTTTCACATAAAAGGAAAAAATAAGTCAAATAAAAAACATATTTTATATTTTTGTGTTCACCACAGGTTAAATTTAGGTTCACAATTAGTTTCGAAGACCACCGTCTTCTTCGTCAGGTGAATATAAACTAAGTTGCTAAAAAAGTGAATCTGAATCATTTGCAATATCCGAAATATAAAGTCTTGCCTTTTTCCGAAGTATTGTTTATTTTAACTACTGTAGTATTTTATTGTTTTTAATACACTCTTTACTCATGACTAAGTAAGCACAATGCATCAAAGACTTGTGTATTCATTTTGACAGTATCATATGTTCTCATTTAGTCTTCATGTAGAGAAACTGTGTGACTCTATATAATTATAGACGATTAAGATTTGTGATACAAGTATCTCAATCATTTAGTTTTTAGATCGCTGGTACGTAGTAAGCTAGATTGTGAAGTATTAGTGTGGAGCCCAAAAGAAAGAAAAAAGGAGAGAAAATCCAAAAGTATTTTACTTGAGACATCTTTACCGCGGGCGTGCTGTTTCTACCTGTGGTTATACAAGGTTTTTTTCTAGGCATATTGAAATTCTATTTTCTAAAAGTATAGAATCAAAGGGTCAGTTATATATTTAGTAACATGAGTAACATCTACTAGTACCATCAGTTATTAACAGGAGTAACATCTATTTTTTTTAAATATAAGATTTTAACTTTCTATGTTGTTTATAGTTAAGGAATTAACGTTGTGGAGGTTAAAATACATTGTAATTTATTTTTATCAAACACTGTTTATTACACTTTTTTGTAACGGTATAACCCTACCGGTTTCAAGGCTTCCGCCTCATCTTCAGGAGAGCACAAACAAGACTTGTTATACCGTTACAAAAAAGTGGAATAAACAGTGTTTCGATAAAAATAAATAACAATTTTATCTTTCTGAC
Organism: Odontocerum albicorne; assembly: GCA_949825065.1. NCBI lineage: Eukaryota > Metazoa > Arthropoda > Insecta > Trichoptera > Odontoceridae > Odontocerum > Odontocerum albicorne. The sequence goes on from OX463850.1 coordinate 25,347,337, forward strand.
AACTAATATAGAAATATTGAACTTTTAGACTAGCAATAAGTAGAATAAACTTGCCAATCTCTTTTCCTTTATTGCTAAGCTTTTGGGTGAGGTCTCGCTGATTGAAATATTGAACATTTCATTTCATAAAATGTTTCTAAAGAACACATATTATATTTTTTAGTAATGGTAGTTATTTGTTTCGACAAAGCAGTGTTTCCTTATTTGATTATCCTAAATAAGCTATATAAAATAAAATTTAAAGATTAAATTGTGCAACTAGATCACAGGCTGACTGACATATATGAACATATATGTATCTACCTCTACAGTGTCGAAGTAAAACTCGATGAACGTTTGGACATAAAACATTTAAAACCAGTTTCGTACTCTACTGGTTATTTACCGGAACCAATGCTTTAGGTAGCGGCCAATGAAACAACCCTTCTCTGCCGCTACCCTTATGAATTTTACAACACTCGTCATTAGTCTAGAACCCTCTTTGATTTTTACCTATCCATGAATGTAATAAGACCATAAGCTTCTTATTTTCACCCTATAAATTAAATTTAACAGAGAATTTTACTACACGTTGATCCGCTTGATGATTTATTAATCAAATGAAAGTAAAACACTTGTTAACTTAATTGAAGTTATTTATTAAACTCACATTGTGTATATTTTGAAAATATTTAAGAAATGTTGATTATAATGAAATCGTTAGTCTTATATATAGACGTTTTAAAGATAAATATTTAACTAAAAATGAAACATTTTGAATCACCTTAGGGTGAATTTGTTACATATCGAAAGATCTAGAAAGGTTTCTTTGTATTTTCTTTATTACACTTTAATTATATACAGTTCTTCCAATCAATCAAAAAGATGTTTGAAAGGCCTATGAGAAGTGAAAACCACACTGAATATTTTTTTTAAAACTGTGAATCGAACCCACAACCCCCGGGTCGCAAGACAGACGTCTTATCTACTAGGCCACGGAGGTCGTCTTCCCTTTTTGTTTAAACATATGATGTGGTAAACTACTAATCTAATGGCCGCAGCAATCACATTGCTCTCCTATTCTTACACTTACCTTGTTTTTTAATAATATTTTTTGTCAATAATAAACGGTCTCGATTTATAGCATCCTTCAAAAACTATTGATTCCAATAGTAAAATCCCGATCTAGAGAGCCCTTAACAAGAAAGAGTCTGATCTCTAAACGGCGCTATATAAATCGTCGTTGTATTATTATTGTACACAAATTTTGAGTAAACTTATATTAAAGTTATGAAAACCACACACACACAATTGTATACATATGGTGAATATGCTACAATCACATATCGTAGACTTGGTTTTGTAATTCGACTTTTCCTTATAAGTTTTGTAAGATTTTTTTCCAAAATTAATGTTGCAGTCAATGCCTCCTTCTCTTTGCACTGTCAGAATCCATGAAGTTTTTTCATTAGTAAAGATTACTTTTTTTTCGTAATAACTCAATCAATTACATTTTTCAATGAGATGAATCTTAGGTTGGTTCATATTACACCCTTAATGGCATTTTGAGGATTTATTCATTTCGTGTTATTACTTCGTTTTATTGAGTAATGTATTTGTTAAACTTAGGGCAGAAATAAACGTTTACTTTAAATTGTATTTTTTAACACTAAAGATATACCTTATATATTATTAAAAAGTTTATTCCGATGTATGAAATAAACTTAAAAATACTTTCTTGTGGCTAGGTGTGCTTTGTAATTAATTTAATTGACGACCTCCATGTTACCCTGCCTGATGAGACGCCCATCTTTCAACCCGAGAGATGAGTTTGATTTTCGTTGAAACCTAATAAATTTTTAAAAAGTTTTCAAATTAATCAAATCCTATAATTAAAATCAAGTTAAATGAGTCATTCATCGATGACCTCTATGGTCTAATTGAAAGACAACCATCTTCCAATCTAGGGGTTTCAGGTTCGATTATGTTGAAACTTAATTTTAAAAAAAGGATCATCGCACGTGAAATCACATTAAAAAAAATTTAATTACGCATTTAAAATTATTGTTTAATTGGTTTGGCTATATTTACATAGGATTAACTAAAGTTGATCAATTTTTCGATTTTTTAGCAAGTAGAACATTTTGTAAAAACTCAAAAACTTTAAAAATCTGCGCATATTAGAAACATATAATAGCTCATATTTCCTAAATAGTATGGGATAAAGTTAACACATGGGGCTTATTTTAAAGTTGACTTAGAAAGCTCAAAAGGGTTTCTGTCTAGTTTCCATTTAGGTATCTTTGAAAGCTTTCTGGTTAGTTATAAGAAATTGCTACATTGTAATAAAGGCAAACTAACTGATCCACAGCGTGTAGGATGGACAAAATAGAGGGACTCGAATATTCTTCTTAGTCGTGTTGCTGATGACTGAGCGTCGTGGTTCCCTGATGAATCTGGAACTAAGTGGAAGGTTCCCTTCCCTTTTCCCAGTCCTTAGCCACGATAAGTGCAGCATTCAATTGGATAAGAGGAACAAGTCATCTTCTTGATTGGATCTATCCATTTCGCTGGCGACTGTTTTCTTGCTCGCCGCTCCTCAACACTTCTAGTCCCCATAAGCTTCTCCAAACTACCTTCATATATTCTAGTGACATCTCTTAAATTTGATTGTATTCTCTTACGACATGTTGTTAACAGCATTTTCTTTACATATTTATCTAAGAAGGTAGAGATGAGAAGCATTTTGTGTATACACCACATTTCAAAAACTTGAAAAAAAAAATTGTGTTCTATCCATAATTAAAACTTCCGTTGTAGTTCAACCCAATTTTTATTTTGTACATATTGTACATTGAGATATAAGAACCATTCTTTGAATTTATCTCTCAAATAGATATACTTCTATAATAGTTGGACCGTAATAAATCGATAGGAACTTTGTTTATACTTAGAAGTATTTAAAATATTAGAGAACGGCTGTTTTAACAAACAATATTTTAGGAGCTTAAAGGATATTTAAAAATTATTGCTAACAAAATTGACATCCTCTAAGAATATATAATAGTGTCGAATAAATAAGATTGCAGTTGCCAACTAAAGTAAACAATCGGGAAAAAAATACAAGACAAATAAAATAAATACTTAACAGAGGCATAAGCAATGGCAACCAGAGGCATAAGCAACGTAACAGAAATTCGGTTTGATAAATTTGATCTCAAGTATCTATGTATTTTTATGTAAGCAAACACTAAGACCTCGGTAACACAGGTAGGAGCCTCGCTTGATGCTTTGAGCTACGCTGCGAGTTAGGCGACATATCCTAGCCATCCCAATGGCCACACTGCACGCTTCGCGCAACACTACATTACTACACTAGCGAACAGACGCGTTGGTTAATTTTATTGTGTCACCGTGATTTTACAAGATGGCGGAAGTTTTAATAACAGCTGTGTATAAAAGGGAGCCTTTGTGGAGCCCATCAACCAAATTATACAAAAATGTACCTGTAATAAAATCATTTTGGAATGAAGTTGCACAGGAAGTAAATAAAGATGGTAAGTTGTAATGAAATTGGTTAGTTTTGAGAGTGGCATCGTTTGTTGACTCAATCGCTCCCAAATGTCAAATGAATTTGTGCGAAGCACTTTGGTGTAGCCATGCATGAAGTCACCTAGTGTATTAGTGACGTAAAACCTAGCTTAGCACCTAATGAAGCACTTTGGTTTGACCTCGGCCTAAGGTTCATTCATAGTCAAGACTAAATACAATTTTCTAACGTTAAAAAATCGTGATTTCTATTCAAAGTACGCTCCAAACTTGAAAGTCAGGTAACGAAACCACGTGAGTTCCTTACTTAAGGAAACAATGATATTTTTTTTATCATATTTCATTTTAAAACTAATTACTTCAGTAAAAAAATAAGTTTTTATAGTGTTAAGATTGCACTATGAATTCGGGCTAAAGAAGTTAAAATAAATCAAATCAGTGATTTTTTCGTATATTTGGTATTTATATTAATATGCTACAGAAGTGCGAATGCTTTGATATTCAATGAGAATCACACTCAGGGATAAGATTAAAAGCTCAAATTTCCTTGGGAGTCGAGGTTTTTCTACGATAGGGGTGATAATAAGGAATGATAAATTCAATAGAATGACAATCTTATGGTGGGACTCAAAACCGCATTATTAAGCAAGCTATAAATTTTGACCTCCACCAACTAGTTCATTTATTTTGAAATAAAATTAACGTTAAGATGATTTGGATATGTGGAAAAAATAAATGTCGAAAGAGTGACTAAGCAAGTATACAAGTCTGAAGTGCAAGAGGTGCGTAAAAGGGGTAGACCTAGAAAAACGTGGCTGCAAATTTTGTAAAGAAGACAAAGTGAGAAGTATGAATAATAGAAGATTATGATAGACGAATAGAAAAGTATAGACATATATATTTTCTCTACCTACAGCGTTCAGCGTGATGACATGTATTTATTACCAAATAACTGGGGAAACCTAAAGTACATAAGTGTCACAGTTATATTAATATTCAAAACAGAAGAAATGACAACTTGCAAGCAAGAAGAACCGACTTCAAAAGAGTAACATATGATTAAATATTTGAAAGAAAGAAGCCAACGTGCCCTCAAAATGAAAGCTTCATCCTTTAAGAAACATCGCAAATACTCGCAGTACAAACTCAAAGGAAAATAGTAAATACGAGTACTTTGAATATTGTCAGAAATTTACCAAAAACTACAGATTTTTTCAAGTGATGTGTTATGAAAAGTTCCAAATAAAACGTTTTTCTAGACCATCTTTGAATAAAATCTCTTTTCTTGGTTTTATTATGTTATTTCATTTAGCTACAGGCTTATCCTTCAAAGATATAACGTTAATATACATCAAAATATACACGAATGAAATGTTTTACTTTTTTCATATAACGTGGTTTTTCTTTTTACTTTCTTTGAGCACTGACTATAAAAGTTTTTTTTATTTTTAATATTGTGTTAAAATTACATTCATTTTAACTTTGCAGTTACTTCATCTCTGTCCCCTTAACTCCAGTGTTTTTTTAAATTCCACTATAAAAACATGTATTTTTCAATTTTATGGTCCACAACAGATCACTTAAAAATTACATCTTAATTTATTTATTATTACACATGACAAGAAATATATATAATTTGCGAAAAAAACAACAGGTAATTTAATTTGGACATACATTATTTAAATGGATCTGGGTTTGTCGCCTTTCATTTGTCGTATCCCCAGTAAACTAGGCTTTTGCCTGTATCTCACTGAGGATATTAAGCATGAAAAAAATAAATCGATACTTCTTTCCGATTTTTGATTACACAAAAACAAAACCCCGTTGCACGTTCTCATCAACCTGACAAACAGTGACACTCAATTACAACTGGAAACATCATGCGGAATCAAACTCTTCACACATCATCACTCCAGAAAGACCAACAATGTTCATCCCATAATATATCGCACACAATCATAAGAATAAAAATAAAAACAAAAGTAAAACCAAAAATGAAATAAAAATAAAACCAAAAATGTTCATCCCATAATATACCGCACACAATCATAAGAATAAAAATAAAAATATACAAAAACACAAATACAAAACAACAAAAATTAAAACAACAAGAAGAAACCCTCACTCAAGAGCCCACACAAATCTTTTCACACGTCATTCATCCTGAAAGCCCAAGTACTCAAAATCCTGCCGCAATAACAACCACGCTCCGATCGACTGTCTAAATGGTTTTCCTCCCTTTATCTTTATTGAATTCGGCACGCCATTGTATGTCATGGGAGCCAAATAAGCATATTGCCTTTGGGCAAAAGAGGTTTTAACTCTAGGGATGGTGAACATTTCATTAGTTGCCATGCGTGTCATGTGTCTCTGCTGAGTCTGCATCTTCCTTTCCTCTTGATGGTAGTGCCAGAGAATGGATTTGAGATGCAAATTGGCTATGTTCAGGACCCGATACTCTCTGAAATGCTCCGCCGTGGGATACCGGGCAGGAAGTTTTGTAATTATTTTCACAATAAATTTTTGGGAAACCTGCATGTGTTTTTGGGTTAAGGTGCATCCCCCCCAAACTGATATACCGTAGGAAAGTGCTGACTGACATAAGGCGAAGTATATACTTTTAAGAATATTTTCACTGAGCACATGACGGTTTTCTGATTTTTGTGCTCAAAGTGTTAATATGGACCTCCCAACGAAGGAACTAATCAACATAAACTCCAAGATACTTTATACTATCAACCCTTTCCAAAGAAACCTAACTACAGTCAGCTATGGGTGAACAAGTGTGCAGTGTTATGTATTTATTTGTAGGTGCTTTAGTTCTTGTAGATATGCTAAATGTGATGTTTTTGGTTTTTCGGGAATTTAGAGTCAATAAATTTGAGTCCATCCATTCTTTAACTACACGTAATTCTTCGTTAGCCTTTGAAAATACATCATCCCATGTTCGGCCCTCGAACAGAAGAACCGTGTCGTCCGTAAAAGTAATAAGTTTACCCCTGATAGAAAGATTACACTACTGATTGACATATATCAAGAACAATATAGGTCCCAGAACACTACCTTGGGGTACTCCGAATCTCACAAAAAGAGGCTCACCAAATACACTATCACCCAATTTGACTCTCTGAGTTCTATCAGATAAGTATGAAGAGAACCAACTACAAGAGTGCTCACATATGCCCACCTCCATCAATCTGGTAAGTAATATTTGGTGAGACACTGTATCAAAAGTCTTTGCAAGGTCCAAAAAAACTGTCAAACATGCTTTCTTATTATCCAAAGTGGTGGTAACGTTGTTTACTAGACTAATCTAAGCAGTTTCAGTTCTCACATTCTTTTGGAACCCAAACTGATTAAGAGAGATAATATTGTGCATATTGAAAAATTTCATCAGTCGGTCCTTCACTATTTTCTCAATATTTTTTGAGAGAATGCTTAATAAAGATATGGGTCTATAATTTTTTAAATCATCCATTGAGCTTCCCCTATTGGGACTGTATGCGAACGTTTTAATGCAGTTGGGAAAGTTACACTTCTAAAACTCAAATTTATTACATGTTTCAGTGGTAGTGCTATAAATCTTTGAGTGTGTTTTACCATTGCAGATGTAATCTGATCTGGCCCCGAAGCGCTACTTGCCTTAAGTGTATTAATAGTAGCTAGAACTTCTTTTTCCGACGTTGGCGTCAGATAAAAAGTATATTCGGGTACTTTTAAAGAATGAAGAATAGTGTTATTCAATGACTGTTCAGTCGTTTTGTTCCCTTCAATTATGTTACGTGAGAGATTATTGCCTACATTGGCGAAATATTTGTTAATGCCACTAAAAAAATGGTGGTTCTTGTGTCAATGATATTTTTGTGCCATCAATGTTTAATGTAAAACGGGCATTTTTCTCTCTCACTGTACCGGTGATAACACTCCAAATTATCTTTTGATCATTGTTTGAGGCTTCAATTTTTGCTCTATAGTAGTATTCCTTTGCCTTTTGGATGAGTTTCTTGCATGTATTTCTGTATTGCTTGTAAAATATTATTGAGTATGGATCACTGCAAGTCTTGAGTTCCCGGTGGAGACGATATCTTTTGCGTATACAATAAATTCATCCATCAGTGGTCCACATCGTTTTGATAAAGCGCATATCTGTAGAATATATGTATATTATAATGCAAAAACCCCTTCACTTCACTAGGCAAGGCCTGTAACGTATAGAGAACCATTTCCCTACACAAGGCTTGTGACGAAGTGGTTACAATTTAATCACAAATTTCGTATATTTATCATGTATATTAAAATACTCAGCTGAAACATTCACACTTTATTTTCACATATTTATACACATTTAAGTCCCAAACTCAATTCAAGCCGCATCGTAATATCGACAGCTATACCATAATCATATCCAACATCTCGTCATCACACACTGTATATTCGCATCAGTCATTCCCTCACAGGTCTATGTGAAGACCTTCAAAAGATCTCCATTTTAGTATTTATTAATTTATTTAACAATTCATTGCTAAAACAGTATGGTGGACTAATTGTCAGACAGCAATCTCTTCCAATCAACTAGAAGAAAGTAAATAAAGCAACCTACATGGTGAACTCAAAACCGATGTGTTGAGTAAGACGAAAAATAGCACTCTGAGAGGGTTCAGCCATGTCAAACGAATGGATGAAAAAGGAATAACAAAACAAATATACACATGTAGTACAAATATGGATGTGAATCGTAATAGAGGTAAACCAAGGAACGTTTGTTTGGGTCAAGTCAATGATGCTTTGAAAAAAAGAAATGTAAGAAGTCAGAGAAATGAAGGAGTTATATGAGAAGGTGTATGAATGTAGAAGAGGCAAAATATATGGTATTGATGAAGAAGAGGCGAAAGATGTGTCGCGATAGGAAATCCTGACGCTCTCTCCTCTCTACATACCCAATAATGAGACGGCGTGGTGGTATGTATCATATGTATGGATGTGGAAGAGACCAAATATTATACGTGTGGCAAGATAAAAAGTATTGCATTTTTTAATCTTGCCACACATACACGTATATATGACATGCTGTATTCAACACAAATATATACACCAACACACCATTTTTTTATCTTGTTGAAAATTATTTGTACACAATCTTATAACGCTTCCATCTATTTTAATTTGGCTTCACATTATTTCCAAGACGCTGCTGCAGTTTCCTTCAATATTAACCAGAACAAAGCATGGTTTGGAAACTTACAATTTCAATATCCACAACACCACATAGACAAAAGATGTTAACGTGTTTCAAACTTCCTATTTTATCGAATAGTAAGTTTCCTGCAGCTACCAGTATTTGATAAGAAAGACTAACTGAATCCACTGTTAAATTTTTATATTTGATGGGAAAGATTAAATTTAGCTTCTTTTTATATTCTCCATTTTTGTTTTGTTTTTAAAGGCCCTGAAAACGATATTTCTTTGACGTCCTAAGCGAGGATTGATTGGCTGTGAACATCCGTTTAGAAGTTTAGTCGCGATAAGTCCAGCTAATCTGTAAGCGCGGTATATATAACTGGACCACTTTGTAACCACCCAAAAATTCAATACATCAAGACAAACATAAAGTATGTGGTACCTTAAATACAAATAAATTCAATATCTCAAGAAAAAAAAACTTAGATCGGACCATAAATATGAAGAAGTTGGTTATCTCATAACAAACAAAACGTAGGTTGAGCCGTAAATATGAAGAAGTTCACTATCTCAAGACAGACAGAACGTATGTTAGGCCGTAAATATGAAGAATTTTATTATCTCAAGACAGACAAAAGGTATATTGGACCATAAATACGAAGAAGTTCAATACCTCATGACAGACGGAACTTAGGTTGGATCGTAAATATGAAGAAGTTCACTATCTCAAGACAGACAGAACGTGTGTTAGATCGTAAATATGAAGAAGTTTATTATCTCAAGACAGACAAAAGGTATGTTGGACCATAAATACGAAGAAGTTCAATACCTCATGACAGATGGAACTTAGGTTGGATCGTAAATATGAAGAAGTTCACTATCTCAAGACAGACAGAACGTGTGTTAGATCGTAAATATGAAGAAGTTTATTATCTCAAGACAGACAAAAGGTATGTTGGACCATAAATACGAAGAAGTTCAATACCTCATGACAGATGGAACTTAGGTTGGATCGTAAATATGAAGAAGTTCACAATCTCAAGACAGACAGAACGTGTGTTAGATCGTAAATATGAAGAAGTTTATTATCTCAAGACAGACAAAAGGTATGTTGGACCATAAATACGAAGAAGTTCAATACCTCATGACAGATGGAACTTAGGTTGGATCGTAAATACGAAGAAGTTCACTATATCAAGACAGACAAATCATAGGCTGGACTTCATAACACATCTTGACCTTTTTTACTCTTAGACCTTTTTACATCTTAATTTACGTTTTTCTGTAGCTGCTTATTATAAATTCTTAGAACGCTAAAAACAATGCAAAAATAACACTATGTTGAATAACTCTGCCCAACGAGAGGCCGCAGCTTCTAGAAACTTTGTCTCATAGCATAAAACTTTAGGTTTGATTTGTCAAGACTGTGTGTTTGCTGAAATGCAACAGCTTGCACACAATAAACCAATATAAGCACAGGCGTCTGCCATCTAAATGATAACTGACAATCATACTCGATCACGAGAGATCGATTGTCTACCATATCACAATAAATAAAGCGCTTTGTCTAAAGGACCAGTTTCAAAATTATAAATTTTTAATATTTTTGCTTATCCAAAGAGCTAAATCTGATATATTTTTCAACAATTTTTTATATACCCTAAGTCCTTATTCTTAAAACTTTTTAAAAGTGCAAAGTTTGATAACTTTTTTTTAATCTTCATACGTTTGTTAATATCACCAAATTGAAATCTCCCGATGCATTAGTCTTTGAAGAAAATTTACATTTTATGTTATTTTCATATTTCATAAAAATGTTCAAAAAAATTTGTAAGACAATATTTTGTATCAGCTGTCTCATTATGTGCCTATTCTCATAGTTGGTTTACATCCGCTGAATTCACACATAAAACGGTCGATTCGAAACGAAATTTGACGATTCTCAAAACACTAATGTCGTAAAAACATGTTGGCATATTTTATTGCTTTATTTATGAATAAACGATAAAATGTGCCTTCAAACAATATAAATAATTTTTAAAAACAGTATTTACTACAAAATACAGAACATATCAATATTATATATTTGGAACATTTATACAGGGCTTAATATATAAAAGTAAAGAATCATAATGAAAAAACATTACACAAAAAAATATTAATGATGGTCATCATTGTGGGGAACCCCCCGAAAGTAATCTTTATATTCGTAAGTTATCTACTGCATCATTCATTATCTTTAATTTAAGATATTTGAGTTTTGAAAATGATTTCCTTAAACTTCGTAAATGAGCAGTGTATTTGGCATAAGACAGATTTATATCCTTGTGTTACATCATAAATCTATAACCTGAATTTCGCATTGTTTGAATGAAGTTTTAAAAAATAATTCTTCAAAATGTTTTCTTCGAATTTTAAACCACGCGGCTTCTTTAAGATAGTAATTGTGTCTCAAAATGACTTCTTTCTGATGATAAATGATCCTCTTGCAATGTTACGGAGACAAAAATGAAAGGAAATTTTATAAGACCATTGGAATCAGAATAAAAAGAATTCTAAAATGTCCTTACATAACATATAAATAACATATAGTCATTGTGGAAATATTTTTTTCTCGATGGTGCTATGGAATATATTAACTTCCATTTCAGTATGTGACCTCTTTATTTAAAAATTTTTGTTAGTTTCTTTTAAAGATAAATACTTTTAACTAAATAAGAAAAGAAAAACATCAAAATCACCGAGTTACTTTTTTGTCCAGGGCAATTTTGTCTATCCATATAGTCAGTATTTCCTAGTTTATCATATTTTTTTAACTAACTGAAAAAAAATATGACACCATATCTTTTCCACCTCATTCTCTGTACTTCGTACCTAACAGAATGCTAGTTTTTCAATGTCCATTATTTTCCCAAACAACAACTACATATAAAGATTTTGACAAATATTTTCCCAATTCTAACATAACGATCATTAATTTTACATTGTCTGTGGTCAATATTTTGATTTTTGTTTTTAGTTTATACCGATAAGATGCGTAGCTTAGAGGAAATCCCTTCTGTTTTCGATTTTTTTTTCATTATCTGTGTAACTAGTAATAATAACCTGTCAATAATGAGACAGGTAAATATTTTTTTCCACATGACGTTGTGCTGTTTCATGTTGTTGTCGTGTTCCTATTTCTCTAGACTGGCATGATCGTTGTTATTGGCGGAATCGTCTCTTCTTTTTAGCATCTGTAGCAATAGCTATCTTAGCTCTTTTTGCAGTCATCTTATTACATTGATCAATAATAATATGTCTGTAATACTCTAAATTAGAATTGTCTTGCAGAAACAATCAAAAACTTATATCTCTAGATTTAAAAACAAATTACATGTGTACTGCGTTTCTGTTATGAAACTGAAAATCTTCATTTATGTAAAATTTAGGTTAACCAGGGAGGTTTTACTATGAAAGTTTATATACAAAATAGCAATAAATATGCTCGTTTGTTCTATATTAAATAAAAAAGTAATATAACATAAAACCCTATATATTATTAAGCTGTTTTCATGTCGGCGTAGGCAGATAGGGCAAAGCGTCCAACTTTTCGATCGCAAGAACACATTTTTGGCCTCATCCACATTATTTCAAAATGCAAGCCACCATCTTTGCATCCTTACACGCAATTTATTTTATTTATCTTTAATCTGTCAATAATGGTAGATTTGAGTCTCGAATTGTAGATCCCTTGAGTAGAGTTTGCTTTCTTAACGGTGTTACTCGAATTGTAGATCCCTTGAGTAGAGTTTGCTCTCTTAACGGTGTTACTCGAAGTCTTCATCTTGTTTTTTTTATATTTTGGGGGGGTCACAATACCGGAAAAGTTGAGAAAGAATGTCATAGATTGTGGCATGGTTAAACAGCCTATGCACCTTGCTATGTAAGAAACTACCAAACCAGACTAGCAGAGTTTATTTTGTACATCAAATACTCGATTTTTTTTATTACTAGTATTATGTTAATTATACAATGATATTTTTTTTCAATTTCCAAAACATCTTTTAAACGCTGTCATAGAAGTTGATTGAATTGGACACTTTGCGCTTTATATGACGAAAAATTTATCTCCCTTCCCCTCATACTAGTGAAAGGATTCAACCTTTTTATATCTAGTGTGAAATGAGAATCTCATCTCAAGTGTTCATTTTGCGTGACAATAAGTTGGATCATCATAGAATTAATATGATTATGATTTAGGGCTTGAAAGTTCTCCTTGAGTAAGGATCTAACACTCACGTTACACTCAACTACTCGGCAGAAGTGTAGATGACAATTTTCATTCTTAAATTTTCAGATTTAACGTTTAGTTCCACAATTTCCCATCACGATACTTGAGTATGGAAATAAATTATCATGTTTACTGAACAAAACTTGAAACTTTGTTTTAATTGAAATACTTCGAAATTAACAAAACATGAAATACTCGTAAATATATTGACAAGACTACTTTTTCAGAATTCAATGAGACCAAAGTATTGGTTGCTATGTCATGACACGATTATTTATTCTCAATATGTACGGCCATAGGTACGACTTTTAAATTTAAAATAAAACATTTATAACAAAATAAAAAAATATTCAATCACACAATACTCAAAAAGCAAGCAATCTAAATAACATATACCCATGAAGCTTTCGATCAAAAACCACATTAAGAAAAATTTTCTACATGCAGAGAAAAAACAATATAGTATGTAACAAATTTGCCTTGAATAGGTTATTATTAATATCTTGTACATCCATATTGCATCAATGTGTTTATTCCCCCAATCGATACATACACAGTATCGGGGAAATACTATAAGATTTTTATTATAAAAATAATACATTAAAAATATATATAATTTCCCACTGCAAGATGACACGCATTATAAAATTTGTAAGCAAGACTTATTTTTTTAATAATAATAAGAAAAAAATTGATTGCACCATTTAACAAATCTTCCTTCAATGACACTTTATATGTAAACTAGTAGAAAAACCAATCCAAGAATGTGAGAAAACAACGACCAAATACTTCTTAATTGTTACTCATACTTACACCCTATCCTATCACGTCACAAAATTGCCGCTAATGGGGCGCTGAAAATCCCAAGTGATTCATCAGTGACCATTACAATCTCGCAGAGGGACAGCATGGTATGGAATTTTATCAGAGGGTTGATAGACCTTATTTATTCGAAAACACTGCGGGTAACGCTGTAACAGTAATCAGCGACCGCGACCGTAACATGATCGAGAACTTTCTGTCAAAATATATAATACATAATTGAGATTGTAATTTATTTTTAACAAACACTGTTTATTCCACTTTTTTGTGACGGTATAACCCTACCGGTTTCAAGGCTTTCACCTCATCTTCAGGGGAGCGCAAACAAGACATAATTTGGCTCATGGTGGTGCATGTCATACATCACGAGCCACAATTGAAATTTTGAGAAGAATGATTTCGAACGGATAAATATCATGAAGCGGTGGCATTTACTGATCACCAAGATCTCCAGATTGAACCACACCAGATTTTTTTAGCCAAAAAGCTAAATTTGATTGAAGAACTAAAGGACAATAGTCAAGCAGCAAGTATCGAAATGTCATCTGAAATTTGTGTAAATATTATGAGAAATACTCTTGAAAGAACTCGCATTGATGTGGCAACAAAAGGCAGGCATTTAGCAGAAATCATATTTCATAATTAATTATAATATTGAAGTAAAGCATATATAATATGTTAAACATGTGTTGTTTCTTATAAATTGTAGGCGTTGTTTGAAATTAAAGTTGTAAATTTAATTTTAGACCACATGTATTAATCTCCAATTTTTCCAAAATCATGTGGGATTTTGCAATCAAAAATATTAAACCCGAATTTCCATTTAAACGACCACCGAAGATTGCTTTAAGCTCCAATAAAAATCCATTCCGAGATACAACAAAAGTTATTTCAACACATGTAAAAATATTTTTCATTACGTCTTTCTTAAAAAAGGGTGACCTTTCATATTTTGTATTGAAATAAACAGAAATGATTCCTTTTAGCTTTTTATGTGAAGCACGACGCCTTTCCCTTTCTCAACACTCAGAGCAACTTTTTATATCTTCTGCTCCTTCCGTAATCCTTACATCGGAAGAATATCCAAGAAAACCATTAACTTCAGTTGAATTGTAAGCTTTCCAACATTTAACATATTATAAATGTTTGGTAATCATTTGACTTTGTATTGTAAAATTATATAAATCATGAAAAATAAAAAAAAGTTTAACGAGAAATGTGAATGAGAGTGATTTTCGAACTCCTGCAAAAACTTATTTTAATATAACATCAAGTATTAAAAAATAGTCTAGTATTCATTTGAATTTAAAAACCCGTACAAAATCATTAAAATTACTAAAGGCGTAAACAAGGATGTTTCATGTTTATATCAACTTGAATCTTCAACTTCGGCAATGTATGATGAATTGCTTCATGTGGTTTATTCAACTTGATTGTGTTAAGACATGGACCATGAAAACCAGAATGTTAAATAAGCCATAAGCATGCGAAATGTGCATACATCGAAAAATGCGCAGAAATTCTTGGTATCACCTTATTTCAACAGTTGTGGAACGAAAACTTTTAAATACCAAATCTTGGTTACATATTGAGAAGAGAAAAATATTAATTCCTAAATTTCATATTGATGGGCAAAAGGCCGTCTAATTGATTGCACAATATTCGCGAATGGGTATTTAGACAGTTATACATTTATTTTCTCGGGAATTGAAGAAGAATATTGTATCTATGTTATATTATAAACATAACCCGATCTGTTATTCGTGCAGTTCAAGTTAACAATTAAATTCATGTTATCTATTACCATGATGATATTTCAGTTTTTCTCGTTGACGAGATGCCTGTCTTTCACCCCGGGGATTGCTGGTTCGAATTACTTTGATATACATGTTTTTAAAAAGAGTTCAAGTCTAGCTTTCACATAAGGCTTCTTTAACAGCTTTCTGTTTGATTGGAATAAAATGCCACAAGGTAATATATTTGCCAGGTTGTACTGTATACAGCAAAATTATTATACAATACGATATTATTTATTATAGTCAAACTAGTTTAATTCAAAATGAAGATATAAGTCGATTACTATATTTTTTCTATGACAAAATGTTCTTAATTGTAATATTTTAATTAAATTTGTTTATCGACTTGAGTTACACTTATATCTTAATTTAATACCTTAATATGGATACGTTAAGTGTCTAATTTTATTTTTTCACCTTATTTGTGAAAGTTCTTCATTAACATTTCAAATCGTATTATATGTTTTATTTATTTATGGTTGTGTAATGCTGAAAAATACTTTTGATAGGCAAACGACAAAAAAAAGAAAACTATCTTTTTTCAAATATAAATTATATAGAGAGGTTTCGAACAAAAATTGTGATTTAAAATATTTAAAAATTGTGATTTAAAAAAATGAGATTTTTTTATCTTACGAGTAAATCAAAAGTCAATATAATAAACCATGTTTGAAATAAATATAAATAAAAAACATTATTTTCATTACGATAAGATACGATAGGTTATCCCTCGTTATCGAGTATGCTTGTCAACATACTCGATAGTGTTTGGGAAACGCCTGTGCGTGTATAGTATGTTACATAGTATGCACTTCAGCAAACATATACACATAACAGATCAAACCCAAACCCCCGATAGTAATTGAATCAATGTTTCAAGACGACCGGCAGATTAAATCTGATTCAGCCTTCCATATAGCAACTGGGCAGAGTTTTATATAGCGCTATGTTTATGTTGTTTTTTTTAATAGCGATATAATCATTAACTGTTTTATAATAATCAAAAGATGATTTTTTGCAAAAAATATTTCTTTAAACTTAACAAGTCTCGAATAAAATAAACGATACAATACGTTTTGAAACTTTTCCAAAAGTACACAAAACTTTGAACAATTGACGATGAATTTGAAAAGAATATAATTTGACAGGAATACTTATGTAAATATGAATGTTCTGGTGATGTTTTATGATAAAGAAATGCGTGAATGGAATAAATATTTTTTTCAAAAGGAAAATATTGGGGGTTCACTGTAATGTGATTATATTAACATACTTGTCTCCCTCTGTTTGAAGAGTGTTAAGAAAGTTACCATAAACATAGTTTCTAATTAAATAAATATATTAACTTAATATTCTTGTTTGATTAACGTGGCATCATTTCATAATTTGATAACGAGAGTTTGCTGTTTTTGTGCTGCTTGAACATATTATCAATTAACATATCCAACTCAACATACCGAAAATTATTTAAAAAAATAAAGCTGGTTACATGAAAGAAATTATTTAAAACTTTTTTTGGTTTTATTTGCACTGGAAACCAGATTGATACTTGAGGTGTTTCGTAAATAAAATATTGATTTAATTTTAATGTACCTATAATACTGTGAAATGCATTCTTCTTGAAGTCAATTATTCGTATGGTACCCCTCAAAAAATCCAAACTGGCGTTGCGACCATATTGAAGAGCCTGGTCGAGAAACAATAAAGTCTTCAAACTCATTAATCGAGCCTTTGCGTACTAGAATCACATGAAGTGACGGCGTAATTCACAATTCTCACGTACTGATAACACTCATACAAGTCTAGTGCACGCGGGTTTATCTTACCTTAACCAGGCTGGGAGCTTTTTTCAATTATTTTTCGAGTAGCATCATTTACAAACAGAATATTTTATGGAAACCAAACCTTGTTACATATGACATCTTAGAAATTTTATATACATACTCATATATGTTACGTGAGTATAAGTCCCGCTGGTGACTGATTTTTTTTTATACAAGGGTTCCAATCTACTTTTCACTTAATACCTCATTAAACTCGATCTGATTGATTGAAAAGGTTTGCCACATGGATGTTAACTCATCAGGTCGTACTCTATACAATAAATAATACAATAATATACAATGATTTAATGTTTTTTTTATAACCCTCTTTTTTTTAAATACTTTCAGGAAAATTTTCATATTTATTTCAACTATAAAGTTTTGAGAATTGTTTCAGTATCTGGTTACATCACACGAATAAGTGATAAAAAGTTTGTTATTTTTCAGAAAGTTTTTTTTGTTATTTTAGGACACTAGAAAGAAATTCTTAAATTTGATATAATGTTCAAACAATTTATGTTACAGCTCGGCCGAACTATAAAAAATCAATTTGTAAGAATACACTTAACACCTTCAATCCGGGAAAAATCTGGATATGTATATTTACAAAAATGGTAATATTATTTGAATATTAGAGTTTAAGGAAGATTTTTGAGTACTTAATAAGATAAATGACTCAGTGGATTTATTTGGTGCAAGTTGGATTATATCAACACATTTTTTACATAATAATCCCGTAGTAAATTTTCCGATGGCAAGCAGATTACAACTCTGCGATAATTGGCGGGTTTATTGTGTACTGCATTTCTCTGAGCTGATTTATATTACATAATGTTATTTTCAAAGCAATACAGCTTTCTTCATAATTTATATAAAACAGCTAAGCATTACAGATAAATTAATTCAGACGAAAGATAAAAAAATAGGGAGAAAATACATCTGAAACTCAACCCGGGATTTGCTTAGCAAGAATTTATGTCATGAACCAAATATATCGACTTTTAAAAGTAATTGGACACAATGTATTAAATTTCTTTTTCATGGGCATGTAACCTTGTATGCATCAAAGTTGATGTATTAATGTTTATTTATTTGTACAGTTTTATTTATTTATTTTTAGTTTATTTACGTATAACAAGAGTACATTATAAACATACATAATTTGGGAAAAAACAACAGATAACTTAATCTGTACACACAATTTTTATGGATCTGAGTTCATTGCCTTTCATTTGTCACGTCCCTTGTAAATTAGAATTTTGCCTTGCCTTACTGAGGACAAATAACATAGAAAAATAACATTATATTTCTTTCCCATTTTTCATAATACAATATATCGCTGCGTATCAAACTTTTATCAACTCGATAAACAGTGACACGATGTACAGCCTATTTCAATATGAAAACATTTACAACATACGGGACGTGACCGAATGCGAAATACATGGATAAGAGTGTAATAGGAGTTTAGGACGTGGTAGTAAGAATAAAAAAACCAAATGGGGATGGGTAGGATATGTTGCAAGAATTGAAGACCATAGATGGGACCAGAAGATTCTCTAATGGTATTCACGTTTTTTTTTCAATGTGTATTTTTTGTGTTATAACTTCAAATGAAAAAAAAGAAAAATACAGTTGTTGGTTAAACTTGCACAGTATGTACAACTCATTTTAAAATTGGGATCACAAAAGAACACGTGGTTTTGAACATTTAAGTTCAGCGGAAAACAACTTAGAAAATTCGTTATATAAGGATCAATATGAAAACTTATTTTAATAAATAATTCAAATGCTTTTTATCTTCTGTATCCATTTTTTCTGTCTGTTATTATCCAAAATACTGTTTTATGTTATTGTTTAGAAACCCCTTTTTTTGGTACTATTTACAATTCATAATTATTCAGAAGAATAAGGATACCTATGAATTCGGTCATAATTATTCTTAGAAAGCCGCTTTAATAGGTAAGCCCTGCGATGAAGTGGTCTCATTCTTTGATCACAAATTTGGTATATTTGAATTCAATATTAAAACGCTCCCTTGAAATATTCATGTACTTTACACACACTTACTCGTACCATATGTCTGAACCTATTAAGATAAAACTGCTCTTTATTTTTAAATTCATGTTAAAAATGGTTTTAATCAATTCAAGTTAGACGTCAAATTGCAAAGATGATCTATATTAGGTAATTCGATATGAGTGGAATAACGCTTTAAGCTTTTGAGAACCGATAAATAAAAATAAAAGGTTTTTCCATATTTATTCGGGTAGGGATGTGTTAGAGTTTGTTTTGTAAAATATAAATTCGAGGATCAAATTGATATTTTGATAGTGTGATGTGTTGTCCATATATCTTATAGTACCCAATATTTTTCTAGCCCCTCAATAGATATCCCATTAACCAAATAAAGGAGTATGTTTTCAAACAAAATTAATAATGTCATCTCGTAATGTAAAATACATTCAAATACAAACAGACGTGAAGAAATAATTTTTATTTTTGAAAATAATCATTAATTCATTGCAGTAGTGAAGGTACTTTAATTGGTGTTCACTTTGAAAATAATACACAATTTTATATGCAGTTGGGAAGTTTATTTTATTGGTGTTCACTTTGAACAAATGATATTTATTTCTTAACTGCTTTCAAGGAATATTAAAATTCATACAGTACGTCACTTTTATCAACACTTCATACATGGTTTTCTTGAAACGTATGCTATATACAACTATTAATATGTAACTTTCACGGAAACGATATAGATGGCAGTATTAGAATATTAAAAATTAAACTGTGATAATTATACTCCAGCACAGTGCTACTCAAATGGTGGTCCGCGGGCGCATAGTATAATATTCATCGATCACCTTGAAAAGGGAAAAACCATCAATAGCGAATATTACATAGCGTTATTGGAGCGTTTGAAGGCAGAAATTGCAAAAAAACGGCCCCATATGAAGAAGAAAAAAGTTGTCTTTCATCAGGACAATGCACCGTGTCACAAGTCGATGGTAACGATGGCCAAATTGCATGAGTTGAACTTCCAATTACTTCCGCACCCACCGTATTCTCCAGATTTGGCCCCCAACGACTATTGGCTGTTCGCAGACCTCAAAAAGATGCTCCAGGGAAAAGGTTTGGCTCCAATGAAGAAGTGATTACCGAAACTAACGCCCATTTTGAAACCAAAGATAAATCGTTCTACACGGCTGGCATAGAAAAGTTAGGAAAGCGTTGGAATGAATGTATCGCTCTTGAAGGAGACTATGTTGATTAATAAAGAAGAATTTTGGCAAACAAATGTTCTTCTAGTAGTTAGTCCCGGGACTTATTGATCGATGTGTTAGTAGCCATAGACCGTGACTTTAGTATTGTATTTCTTTGAATACGATGAAATTATACTAACAAAATATTTTTTAATACCCACTCAGTCTTATAAAATGGAGTCGATCCCTCGGTGACACTGAAATAATATAGCGGTCCATCCCACAAGATAGTATGGATAACACTGCTCAAACATACTATTTTATTGAGTATTCTTTCTCAATCAAATTATAATCAGCGTAATTTTCGCTAAGCAAACGTTAGTTTAGTGTCCAACAGATTTACTGCCAGGCTGATTTTATTTGCATCGTTATTTCATCTCACCTCCTATTTTTACAGATTTTTAATCTGTTATAAGTATGATCTCAAAGAAAAATACCTTTTTTAAGAGTTGATAAACACTGTATATTGTAATAAAATTTTTAAAAATAATGTGACTGGTGTAATCTTCTCGATGAATGACTATGATACTTACCAAAGGAAATAATATTTCGTGAGAACTACCATCTTCATTTTTTTTTTAAGATTTATTTACTTTCATACCATCACGCTAATTTCCAGTCAGGATAAACAGAGAGGATAGACCGCAAATTTTTCTAATCCCTACATACATCTACCACCTCTTCTACACCCATACAACTTCTCATACAACTCTTGCAATTTTCTACATTTTTTTCTATCACAATATTATTTACTTGATCTAACCATACTTTTCTCGGTCTTCCTCTATCACGCCTTCCACTCACATTTGCACTCTACATTTATTTTTTAGTCGTTCTATGTTCCTTTGTTATACATGCCCAAACCCTCAGAGCTCTATTTAATCTAACTAATACATCAACCTCAAGTTCATTTTCATCCCTTATCCCTTAATCACTTCCCATATCCCTATCACCTTATTTATTCTCTTCATTCAGCATTTATTGTGTTGTATAGAAGTATTGTATTACACTCTCGTTGTATACAGTACAACCTGGCGGGCTTATCTTCCAGCCAACCAGAAATATGCTAAAGAGGCCTTAAGTGAAAACCAGACTGGAATCTTTTTTTTTACCTGGGTTCCAACGGGAATCGAACCCGTAATCGCTGGATTAGGAGACAAACGTCTTACCAACTAGGTCACGTAGATCGTTTGTTCGTCTCCTTTCAGCTTTTTTCCATCCAAGAATTAATTTAAGATATTTAATCACTGTTATGTACCACAACAATATCTAAAAGTAAAACCAGTTCGGGACCAAATCGTTCAAGATTTGAACAACCTTCCAGGTTTAGTGAGGAAAATCTTCCAACTCTAGCGTTCCAATTTCCTGCTGATACCTAAATAAAAAAAAATTGTCTAGTTTTCACGTAAAGAATCTTTTTCCTTAAAAAAAGGCAATAAACTTGACAGTTTTTGCTGTACATAACGAAAATATAATACAAAGTACAAGAATTGAACACAGAACGCCTGGGTGCTAAGAAATATGTTAACCATTAGATACAGACACACAATATAGTTCTTGCTGTACATAACGAAATTATAACACAAAGTACAAGAATTGATCACAGAACGCCTGGGTGCTAAGAAATATGTTAACCATTAGGTACAGAGACACAATATAGTTCTTGCTGTACATAACGAAAATATAACACAAAGTACAAGAATTGAACACAGAACGCCTGGGTGCTAAGAAATATGTTAACCATTAGGTACAGACACACAATATAGTTCTTGCTGTACATAACGAAAATATAACACAAAGTACAAGAATTGAACACAGAACGCCTGGGTGCTAAGAAATATGTTAACCATTAGGTACAGACACACAATATAGTTCTTGCTGTACATAACGAAAATATAACACAAAGTACAAGAATTGAACACAGAACGCCTGGGTGCTAAGAAATATGTTAACCATTAGGTACAGACACACAATATAGATTCATATTACGGGTCAGTTGTCGGGCAATAAAACCATGAGCACGTATCTTAAATGATCGAGATTTTATCTTTTATAAACATTTAAGCCTTAATAGTCGCATAGCAATATGAAAAACGCGCTGATATCTGAGAAGCAATTGTAGGCTATTGGCCTAATTCTGTGAGTGTAACGTACACTTTCAATATCTCATGTAACTTTTTAGTGAGTCATTCAGATAATAAACATTTGTTCGTTCCATCTTGACCAATGCTGCACCCGTTTGGGATATTGTGACCAACATGGATCACCTGAAGCTTCAACGAGTGCAGAACAAGGCATTTAATATATCTTTCAATATTCATCCGAGAACAAACCTCTCCTGACTGCACGCCGAACAGCGCAAAGAAACCCTCCAACACCACATCCTCGTTTGGACCGTGAAGTTCTATTAAAGCCAACAGAACCGTTGCAAAAAACCGCAGCGTACAGTACGTTTATTTTTGGCTGGCAATGAGGAATACTCTCACGAGGCGGCCACCGTGGCCCAGTTGGATAAACACTCTTCCATCCGGGGATTTTGGGTTCAATTCCTGATGGTATCTAATATATATCAAAAAGGTCCTTATATAATTTCAAAGTTAATTTTTTTTGAATTTTTATAGGTTTTGGCTTTTACTTCATGAAATTCAATTGAAAAGAGCGATAATAAAGAATAATTAGCGAAACAATGAAGTGAAAATTACTTAATTAGTCCGCTAATTACAATTTATCACCACGACACGTGTTTCTACCACCTATTCCGAAATTTTATGAAGAAGCATCGTAACTGTGCCTCAGTGATAAAATAGAATAACGAAGTAATTACTTTTGTTACCTAATGAAAACAATTGAGTAAGAAAATATAATTTTATCAAGTTTATGTCGTTATGTTCCCATCATTTCGCAAATAATTTATTTTTTAATTCCTTGGTTATATAAAATTATACTAACAAGGAAAAAATTCTACAAGAAAATAGATTATTCAATAAACACATCAAACACTTAATTAAAACTTCAGAAACCATTCATAACTTTTGGCAAAGTACTCATACTTACAAACCTTCAATATTTTATGTAATATGTAATACGATGTTTAATATTTATTGTCGCGTCTGAACTTAATGAGCCTTTTAAATCATCGAATGGTGTTTGATTTGATCAAGCTTTTCAAAAAAGTGAATGGGATTATTGAATGGCCAAGGTTGCTAGAATGATTGACTTTCGAATTCCTTTGAGAAGTACGAAACTGCAGGATATACACATATTACTGTTTGAGAGTTTTACAACTAACTATTACTTGAATTCTCCCGTTCCCAGATTGGGTAATGACTATACTTCAGTAGCGGACATACTTGATGACAGTCTTAATGCCTTTTAAAGTTCTTAGTGAGCATTTGTGTTTGTCTGAACCATAAATTCAACGCCACGGTTTGGCTCTCGTTGACGCCGTTTCTCTCAAACTTTTCGAAATATCTTTCAATGTGTTAAAGTTTCGATGTGCTTTTTTCGTGATG
Organism: Odontocerum albicorne; assembly: GCA_949825065.1. Taxonomy (NCBI): domain Eukaryota; kingdom Metazoa; phylum Arthropoda; class Insecta; order Trichoptera; family Odontoceridae; genus Odontocerum; species Odontocerum albicorne. Next base: position 25,371,538 of record OX463850.1, read on the forward strand.
GAGTCAATTAATTTTATGCATATATTTTATGGATTTCTTATATAATATTTTTCTTTCTTTTTGTGCGTTAGGGCCTTTAAATACTAGAGCTTTGAAAAACTCAAGTTTTTATTTTGTGTTTGTTCTTTGATATGCATGTACGTACTTCATTTTGATATTTTTGTGTATATGATTTATGTAAATGTTCGTCATTTTTGTGACAAGTAGTATTTATATTAATGCGCCCTAATTTTTTTTAATATTTTCTAATGGCCGATAAAAGACCGTACATTTTAATACATTAAAAAATAAAGTAAAATAATATCAAACTTATTTAAAAACAAAACATTCAAACTTTGCCCGTGTGTTTAAACCAGGGCTGTGGAGTCGGAGTCGGAGTTGGAGTCGGAGTCGCGGAGTCGCGGTGTTTGGGCTGGAGTCGGAGTCGGAGTAGGAGTCGTAAAAAACGAGCGACTCCAACTAATTTTTCGTTAAAATTTAAAATACATTTTTTTTAATTATTATAATGAATGTGTATTGTGCACGAATATTAAACTTGCAGGCGCAAGTCGCGCCGATATGGTGAATCACCGAGATCCATTTAATGCATAAAGTCTACGAAAATGTGTTTGTCTCCTTCTTTCTCACGTCGAAAGAAAATTCTGTTGGCTGGGATCTATGTTAACCCCATGGTTCGATCCATATTGACGTAAGAACAAATAAATAGAGCGAAAAACGCTATGTTTGAATTAACCGTTCGTATGAAAGGCCTTCGACTAGAAAAAGAGACGACAGCAGGCAGCGTACACGAAGTATCATCATCTTCATCCGACACCGCTGAATCTGAAGACGATTTTGAAAAATATCTCAATGAACAAGATAAACTAAAACGTCCTCGTTTGAATCACAGTCCCAATATAGATGAAGGAGACTCTATTTCAAAATTTAAAATTGAATTTTATGATGCATTGAAAATAATGGAAAAAATTGACCGAACTTATAAGTTAAATGTTGAAATGGCAATACAGCGGTATCTAGAAATCGTAAAAGATTCAGCATTGATCGTTACAGCATTACCCCCAACCCAAGTATCCGTAGAGCGGTTATTTTCCGCTCTTAAAATTCTCAATTCTGATTTGAGAGCCTCTACGAATACAGATTTAATAGAAGCAATGTTGTTTTTAAGAATGAATTCTAATAAATAATTATTAAAGTTTGATCTTGTTTTATTTTTATCCCTATAACATGAAAAAAATGGCTATATGCAAAGGTAGGAAACAACCTGCTAAAATTGAGCTTTTTTGAGTCGGAGTTGTAGAGTCGGAGTTGTGGAGTCGGAGTCGTATTGTTGGTAAATATAGGAATCGGAGTCGGAGTCGTGTTTTTTTTTAAGCGACTCCACAGCCCTGGTTTAAACATTCAAATTGTGCACGTGTGTTTAAACACATAAAAAACTCGACCTTTAAGTTTATGAATGGTTTCATCACAATTGTTTCGTATTGTTTGATTTTCTAATGTAAAGTTTCCTACAAAAAAATTATAACATCACTTTTCTTTTTAAAAAAGTCAATTTTTGTTTAAATTCAAAGTAAGACGGAAAAAGTATTCATTAAAATCACCCATTGTTTTAAGTTTTCGTTTGATATATTTTTTCTCACAACATAAGTAAATTACTCTCACTAGGGTGAAAACACGCTGAAAAAATAAAAATGGGGCAATTAATCTGGTCATATTTTGAGATATTAGAAACACCGTGTGATGGACATTAGAGTACACATGTTTGTAAATACTGTAAAGTTATTTTTTTTAAATGACATTTAGATCCGACCTAACTGTAAAACAAAAATGGTGTCAATATCAAAACCAATGTCAAATTCAGAAATCAAAAATGAAACCAGTGAAAAAGTATTGTTGATGAAGGGCAGCCTATTCACGGTAAGGCTTGGCTGTTAACCTGTATCTAAGTGACTAAAAAAATAGCAGTTCTACAAGACACCGGAGGATTCTGTTCACTTTGCAGCGTATATGAGAGGAGATTTGGCTATAAGATTGAAACTCCACAGTCACTTTCGGGTCCCTGGTTTAATTCGTTCACGAGCTATGAATATTGTTGAACATTGACTTAGGTCCCATTAAGCAAGTATTTGGGTTAAAAATCACTAGAATACCCACGAAACTCGTTATTTGTTATCATAACTATTAGCAATACTACTTCCACATGGGAAGAAACAACGACACTCGCAGAGTCTAATTCGTGTAAGTATTGTTACTAAAAAAACTCTTTTACCAGTCTGGGACCTTTTATTCAGGTACCATCGGGAATCGAACCCAAAATCAATTGTTTTACCAACTAGACCACGGAAATCGACGTGAACTTCATTTTGTAAGAATCATAGTATTGGTTATTAGAAAAGTTTTTTTACAGAGAAACTGGCCTACTACTTTCAATGAGTATTTCTTTGTTCAGAATCGGTCTCATTATTGTTAAATTCAAGGATTTTGTGTTTTTGATAAATAATTAGTAAAAAAAATTACTTCAAGGATGTTCCAAAGAGCAAAAAAATATGAACCCTTCTTCAAAACAGGAAAAAAAAGTGTTAATAAAGAAGCAATCACTCGTGAAAATTATATGCTTATCAAAAAACCCATATCAAAGAGCTCTTGATTAAAAATAAATGTTTCATCTCGCTTGTTATGCAGCACTTTCATGTTATCAAACTTCTCTTTTAACAAAATTTCCTAATAAAATGAGTTATGGAGCACCGTAAAAAATTATATTTTTAATTATTTTTCTCAGAAATTAGTGTTTCACGAATACTTAATTTTTGAAAACAGGTCTTAGCCAAAAAATATGATTTTCATAGAAGCTTACGACATAGTTAAAAAACATTTTGAAACTAATTTATCCGTTGTAATATTATTTTCATTAATTTTTCCGCCTTTTTTGGAGATATATCAAAACCACAGTTTAATAATTCTCATTTTATCGTGTCAAAAGCACTTAATTATTTCCCTGAATTCTACCACGTAGACAGCATTGAACATTCCAAGAATGAAGACTTTTTCAGTGACTTTTTCAGTGTTCCTCGAACACCGCAACGCGTGTTGCATGAATTGCTCCTACAGCAGATACAGAAAGTATAATAGATCCATCATTAACATTCACCATTTTGACACATTGTTCTTGGTTCTCTCAATTCCTGTTTTAAACCTGTTAATACATTTCCAGATCCTCAGGGCAGTTCATCGTCAGGTAGTAATCCCTCAAAAGACAATATCCACCCGTTGAGGTCCAATGTTCTTCTTCACTAGTCCATCCTTACAATAGCAAATTGTTGTTCCGAAGGCATATTGATATTAATTTCAACCTGAGGGCTTGTGGTTAGGCAAAGAATGTGTGAGCTCACCCAGATGGTCGAATTTATCAATTTTCTCATATTTCGAATTTTAAAACCATTAAGCACTTTTTATTTTTCAAAAAAGTATGATTAACTTCATAAAAAATGAGTGATAAGTAAAAAGTAGTCTTCAGAAATTGTTTTAAGGCTTTCATAAACCAGCTCCATTGGATTTATTATCGTAGTTCATACTTTGTAGTAATAATCTAAATATCTGCCCGAATATTGGACGATACATTACTGTTGTTTAAAGTTTGGTGGATAGTAAATGTATTATTCATTATTAGTTTCCCGGTTTTCAACATATTCGTTCTACTTCATCATCGTTCTACTTAAATACCTTTATAAATTTGTAAGTGGATGTAGTCTGGTTACCTTTAACGATTAGCATTCATGCTAGGTTCGATTCCTGGTGTACTCACTTCCCGAGTGATTTTACTCTTAGGTCATTTTACAAATTTTAATTTATTGTTTTTTGTAGCTTAAGCTAGATAATCAGATAGCTCTTTTATTAGTGACGTTGGTGCCCTTCGATTTCCCTTATTTTCTATTGAGCTGATTAGAGAGCGCTATTTAAGTGATCTGAATGATTGTGAAATAGCGCTAAACCAAATTATTTAAAATATACATAAAATCACTCTCGAAGTGATATTACTCAACAGTCCCATTTTTTATTAATTTACATAGACATTTTAACGCGTGTATGTCCGAAGTTTTCTTTAACATATCTGAATAGTTTGGAATCAAGCTTTTAATTGAACCTTTACGCAGGTGCTGAACAAGATGAGATGGATGCAATTTTTTTCAAAAGGAACTCTAGGACTTGACTGAGTGTACAAGATGCCGTATTTCGTACACTGAATTTTACATTTTAGTTTAACATTTACGACGTGTATTATATGGACTAAAATAAATCTCACATTTATTATGATGTTATCTATCTTGTATAAAAACGCTTTCGTTACATACACATTGCCATTTCGAAAAAAATAATATTAGTAAACATAAATATTTTATAGAAATTGAAGAAAATATTTTCTGTCCATTTTGAAATTAGTTTATTTGCTGTAAGCGGAAGAAAACATGAAAGCAATTTGATAAGACGTCCGATGTGCAAACCTCAACCATTGCACTGCTTTATTTATCTTGAAAATATTTTCTCGGTTCTAAATTATTTTTCAACAGTTCCCTGCTTTACAAATGAATTGATGTCAAGTCCACATTATTTTTTATCAATGGAATATTCCATCCCATTTACTTTTTTTTTGGTTTTGATTGAAGTTTTGTTTCTGGCGGCATAATTCTCAAAACAAATCTAAAAATACACTCAAAAAGCGAATTTATTCGAAGATTCTGTAAAAAGTTGGTAAATTCTCATTTGAGGATTTGGAATTGAACAATAGTATAAATATCCATATTTAATTACAGTTGACTGTTAAATCATTTAAAACAAAAAGTTTTTTAAGAAGATATTAGTTAAGTGCTATCGTTTATTATTGATACAAACATTTTTTTAAAAACTTTATAAATTATTCGATCACCGTGCTCTAGTTGATAAGACGCCGGATTTTCAACCCAGGAATTACGGATTCGATTCCTGTTGAGACCCTTTTTATTTTGGAAAGGATTGTAGTCTTAGTTCTTATTAAAAGGACTCTTGAACATATTTTTGGCATGTTAGAAGAGATTATCATATGGCAATAATCCCACCAGTTTGTACAGTATCCATCAAAAGTGTGATACAGATAATACATTTTTTTATTATCTAACAATAAGATTCCCAAAAAAATCTGGTAGAAGTTTGCAAGAAAATATCCTTACGACAAATTATCAGGGATTATTAACTTTTGGTTCTAACCCTAAAGGCAGTTAAATATTTCTAAAGGAAAACAAAACAAGTTTTACGGAAGTCAACTTGATTTTATATTTCCAGGAGGATTAAACTCCCGGTTAGAGCGTTGTCGTTTCGACGATACCAAGCATTATATTTTATTTGACAACGGAATTGAAAATCATTAAGTTATGATTTTCAAATATAGATCAAGGTTTTTCCTTTTAATTATGTTTCATTCGTTCGCCACAAAATCACGAATTTATTAATGAGGAAGTGTATTAATGTATGATTAGACAGTTGAAAGACATGTAAAAAGACGGGTAGAGAACTAATTTATAGGAACATTTAGCATCAAATTTTACCACTTTTATACTATTTTACCACCAAATGTGACAAAAATGATAATACTAGTATAGTGGCGTCCACTTTGTCATATCAGAGTGAAACATGTACTTTATATATAGATAGAAATAAGATTTATTTATTGGTGACCTAAGTGGTCTAGTTGGAATTGATCGTGTGTCAAATGTGGTTTAAAAAAATACGAGTATATAAAAGTGTTATGACACTCAACCAAACATAAATGTATTATTTGGAGTAGAAGATGTATATTGAAGGTTTTAAAAAAGTATATGCCTGTTTTTCACTTCTTGCCTCTGTAATATATTTTTTGTTGGTTGAAAGAGTTCTTCACCTGGCAATTATACCAGCCAGTTTATTCTATGTACAGAAAGTGTGTAATATAAGACATATTCTTAATGTAGATCTTGAATCTGTTGTTGCGAAAATCATTCATGGAAAGCAGAGCACCAACTGCCTCTTCCCCTTTTAAGGAATCTTCCGGGCATGCGGCATCTTGTATTGGATTATGTATCTTCCCATCCTACCCACATAGTCACGCCAGTACCATATTTTCTTCTTGCCGCATCTGAAGATATCTTGTGTGTTGCAGGTCTGTCGAATATGGGAGTTTCTGACTTCATCTCTGAGAGGTTTTTTATAATGGTTCGAAATATTTTCAACTCTGATGTTCGAAAAAGAAACATTCTTCTAGTTATGGTGGCTTTAGTTTTTTTAACGATGGTAATATAATACAATAATTCAAAAGGTGTAACGAAATACCACTTTTTAAGTTTAAAGTTATTTTAGAGTAACAGCTATTAAAATAATAAACTACGGGAGACTTTAGTATCAATTCTCACGTAATCTAATTCGTTGAATTTCTCCATTGAAAAAAAATGCAACGAAACATTTTTACTAATCACTCACACGTTTGTAAACAGCATACTCACTAATCACTCACAATACAAGGTTTTAATCCGCATTGCGCGGTGAGCTCTTGGAAAAAGGAAAACTAACGACAACAACGCCGGCTTTTATTTCATAAAACCAAACAACCGAATGATGAATTGATTATCGATTGATGACAAAATTTGTGAAAAGCACATTTTTTCGCGTAGACCTAATTTTGTAACTGAATATTCTAGGAAATACGTAACGCTATTATTTAAATGTAACGATTCGTTCACACAACAACCATTTTACCGTGTTATTGAATCTTAGTTTCCGAGTATAATAATAATAATTTCGTTTATTGAAAGCGAAAACAATTTTTAACATAAAAAAATATAAACATCATTTTATGTTTCGTATGATTTATAAGAAATTATTTAAATTAAATGTTATCAAAACGTCTGTGCTCATATTTTACGACCCCCACCCGATCAGTCATCACCCCAGTGTTAAGAGAAGAATCCAGACTGGGGGGCACCACAGTTGTTTTTCAGCCCACGCCTTCACATTTTACACATAATAAACATAGATATAAAGTATTCTATAACATTTAAGGCATATACTCATAAAGATACTTCTTAAAACTATTTTTTATAGGCTATCTACAAATCTAATGCCAGAAGATATTAATAAGATACAATGAGGACATAAATACACAAAATATATAGACATCAATTTATTTCATTTGAAATGTAATACGGAAAATTGTGTGAAAACTGATTTTATGTTTGTAACATTCAAGTTTCTCACTGCCAACAAAATTTAAAGTACGAGTATAAATCTAATTGAGACCAAAAGTCGCGCAAGCGTATACGAAAACGTTCAGATGATACGATTTTTTCTAACACACTTTCAGCTCTCACCGCATTTCTTGCTAAGTGATCTGTATACAACTTTGATCTTGTACTGACTTTATACTGTGTTTTTTTTTATTTTGTCATTAATTTTTTTGTCTTTTTTTGTTTTATCTTTTTGCTTTAATATGTTTGTTTAAGAGTAATAGGAAAGAAGCGTTGGAAGTCAAAGATTTCTGAAAAAAAATAATGACATATTTCTTGACAAAATAAACGAAACTTAACGTATATCCTTTACATATTTCAGCAACAATTCTAAAACATATAATAAACATCTTCCAAAAATCCTAACAATTTAGGATACATATATATTTAAAAAATGCGATGCATGAAAATTTTAAAGGTACGGAAAAAAACTACAATCGATATCATTTAATTAACAATACTAGACTTAAGTAGAAAAAATATAATCTTTTCTCAAAGGTAAATAAGTACGGATTAATAAAACAAATTGCAAAAAAAAACGATTTAGTTAAAATGGAATGACCAGGTTTCCAGTTAAGACTTTCGATTAACGAAATTTTTATACCTATATTTCCATCATGTGAACGGATCCCTACATTCGCATTGTTTACATTTTTAAAATTCGTTGTAAAATAGTGACGGGTTCGGTTAAGTAATTTAGTGATGTCATAAATCAGATTATGTTTATTGTGTAGTTAACTGTATTTGCCTTTGACTCCCACACTTCTGAATTACTTGACGATATTAATCGTATTACATTAGTAATAAATTGTATTGTATAAAAGAGCAGCATTTATGGCAACATCACAATATTGTATTGTGATCCAACAAATATAGGAGACAAACTGAAAAAAATGATTTTTTTTACTTTTAAAAGGAAGATTTGATTAGAAATTGTGTGATTTTAATTTAAAAACAATCGAAGAATTAAGTTTTTTTGTTTTATTTATTGTGTGAGAAATACAACTGATTTCTTAAATAATAAAAAGATATGATGAATACAAAGATAAAATTAAAACCATTCACATTATTTCCTTACAATAGTTTTAACAAGACTAAGGAGTATGGGAAAGATAAATGTACAATTCAGTGACAGGAGGGGGATGAGAGACTTATTTTGCACATCTTCGTTCGCGTTTCGCTAGCTATGACTATGGAACGAACATATAAGAGTTATCAGATGTGCACCATCCTTAATCACGTTCAAGAGAAAATTGATAGACATATTATAATACATCACTTACAATTTCCTTTCATCATAATTTTCTTTGTTTCCCTTCTTTACGCTTAAACGAATTAATGTCCTCTAGTCCTACCATTATTATTTGTAGTAAAATATGTTTTTTTTATTTCCTTTTTTTCTAGTTTGTTATGCTCGTTACATATCATTCGTAATCTTTGAAATGAATCTTATGCACTTTAGAAAAATTCCCAAGCCTCTCTTTTCACAATCTGTAGTATTTCTACTCTACTCATTGAGTGAGTTGTTGGTTGCTTTATTTCTAGATGTGTTCATCGCGTTGCCGACCTGTCCCATGATCGGGATCCTTGTAAACTACTTTGGATCACGTCTCTCCATCGTATCTTCTCGTCTGATAATATGGCCGAAATAGCTGAGATTGTGCTGTTGTTTAATTGAAAAAACTTTGCTCGATTTGAGACTCCTCCAGAATTGATAAATTTGTCCATCGTGCTGTCTTCGCAACAATTATCACCAGCACCATATCTCCAAAGTGTCGTTTTTCTCTTAATGTACATGTTTTTTTTCTCTTAATGTAAATATCATTCGTAATCTTTGAAAGAATTTTGATTTTCCCAATCTTTCTTTAGAGAGAAAGATTGGGAAAATCAAAATTCTTACTAGTCAATTTTTTAATTAAAAGTTTTTTAATCGGTTATTGGTTGAAACAACTTAACGAACTAAAAATAAGCTTGCTGATTAGAATAAGTTGCTGTGTGGCAGACATCATACATTTTTTTTCAGCTTAGCGCCAGATATAACGTGTATAATCATATACACAAAATATTAGATGAATAAAATAATACCTGTATTGGTAATCTATTAACGAGACATAAAACATTTGTGTCTCATGACACTCTGCACCAAGGAATCCGGAATAGATACATTAATGAAGTTAAATACAGAGTCTGTTGGCATATGACATAGCTTGCAACATTATAATCAACTTACCAAATACACAAATGGCAAGCGGAATTTCCGGTTCCTGCCGTGGTAGGTAAACACGTTCGTACAAACACCAGCCCGGCTGAAATACCTTCGTTGCAAGGGGCTGATTCAAGGTTCATTCCGTTCGAAAGGATTATATTGAGAACACATGAAAATCGGACATCATACTTTGTCAACGGTAATTATTTAATTAACAATTTAAAAAAATACTAATGTTCAAGATAACTGACATATCCTGCAAAGTTCTACAAAGGATGAAAATGTAAATGTATTTTATTTTTAGAAAAACTTTTACCCTAACACCAAAAACTTCGTGGAATAATGCCACTCAATTGCAATGTTAATAGGTTTTTTGAGATCAGCGGTTCCATTCGTAGTAAAATTTACTGATATTTTCTATACCTTGTGAATCTTTCATTTTCATCTTATGTTTTAGTTTAACTTCTGCGGAATTCTGAATATTTAATGATTAATTACATCATAATTTTTCTACAATAGTTTTTTCTTCATTAAAAATATTACTTAGAAAACAAAATAATTTCTTACAAAATATAAAAATAACATTTTATTTTTCAGACATTGAAAAAATATATTTTTACCTTGTTTAAAAAGATGGAAATATTAGAGAACGGGAAAAATCGACATATATATATTCAACACAAATATGAATATATTTTAAACATTTTTATATTCCGACAAGGAAATGTAACTAATGAAAACTAATGAACGTTACTTATATTACAAATCTTACAAACGATAAATTTTTAGAAAATTTATTGAAATATTTGGCAACTGTTATAAATTTCCTCCCTTGTATTTTGGATAATTTCGAGTATTTTTTATAACCTAACTATGTTTAATTTAATGGGGAAAAGGAAATTTAAGATCAAGGAAATTTTGCAGGAAATCCGATAACTAAGGTTATGATAAAATAACCATTTTCTTTAATATATTTTTTTCCTGTAAAACTATAAGTTTGTTTCTGGGAAATTTATTTCGTGTATTTATGATCCTTCATACATAATAAAACAAATAACTCAATAAAGGAAAGTTTTAATTCAAACTGCATATAATTTTATATATAGGGTGCTTATACACGTATACTTCTGGCCGGACCTGTTTTTCCAACCAGCCTCATATGTTCTTGCTAAATTATAATTCCATGTTCAAACACTTACTCGTACTTCTGAACAGACCTAATCATTTGAGATAACACGCGGTCATTAGTCAATGCTATAATCAACGAGAAATTTCCATATATCTTGTTTAACTTAGGACTTAATCGGTTATTCAAACCGGTTAACAACAATACTCGCAAGCATTCCACTACAATATACGAGTAAATATCTTTCCCGGATGCCTCTGGTCCGATAAGAATGGATTCAATGGATTATGTTGTAAATTGGAAAATGATGTTTCAATATTCGATGGGTGATTGGACAAATGTAAATGTAAACTTTGTTGTTAATCCGATTGAAATAATATGTGTGACAACTAAACTGTTTAAATAGTAGTAAGCCATTGTTTATGCAAGATTGAAATAACCAAATTTTGGATAATTTTAAAGCTTCAGCAATTTGGCACTGACAAAGTTAATTGATACGATTTAATAAAGTAAATGGTTTAGTGGACAAAGATAAATATTGTCATTATTTACACAAAATATCAATAAGATAGTGAAAAAAGAGAATAACAGAAATGACATCCCCAGTTTCTTAGTGTTTTAAAGACTAAAAGAGTTTGCTCACTGTGCCCCGTTGGCTGCTCCAAAGAATACCTGCAAAAGTGAATCACAAATACCATCGATGTTGCTTATTTTGGGGAATGATACATCTGGTGGTGTCAACACTAACGGAATGAAATATTGACAAATAATCAAAAATAAATACCTGATATTTAATGATTAAGAATAATTACCTTAACAGTCTAAGTCAGGCCTGGCCAACCCAAATTACCCCACGGGCCGCATTGACGACCTGAAATTTTCTAAGGGCCACATATAAATAAGAAAAACTGCAAATTTTGTTCCAATATTGTTTTCGATATCTGGCTTTACAACGAAATTTGTACTTATTATTTTTTTGTAAGTAACTGATTGGGATGCAAAATGTACACAGAAAGTGTTTGATCAGTGTAAATCTAAAAGAAAAAAAAACGGTACTACAACTAGATATGAAGAGAAAACATGTATTGAATCAACAACAAAATGTCTTTGTATGGTAATATAATTACTTAGAATTCTAAGTTATTAATTCGTAAATATATTTGTAGGATAATAAAAAAAACTAATTCGTCATATATGACCGCAGGCAGGCCTCACATAAGGGCGCCGCGGGCCGTGGGTTGGTCAGTCCTGGTCATTAAGAAAGATACTTTTTTTTTATATCTAAAATATTTAACAAAATCTGTCAAATATTTTCAAACAAGTTAATCTATGAATATTATTTATACTCGTATCTCTGTTCCCATAACTGTTAGTTCAAACACATACAACAATTTGTAGATTTTATTTGTTGCCCAGCTACAATACTTGGATTCTCTCCGCCCAGCTGTCGAATACTTGGATTCTCTCCGAAAGTAATTCGAAATTTGAATATCGGTGGGGATACTGAAAGAAATTAAAATACCTAGCTAACAATTTTTGAACCGGTGTAAAAGGGGACGATGTATAAATGATATATATAAACCAATTTTACATTTATGAATATATATTTTCATAAATGTAGAATTTGTTTTACTTCCGTGAATATTTCACGGGTTGCAACTAGTTATAAATTAAAAAGAAATAAATATCTTAAAACTAAGAAGCAAACCTATATCGGGATGCAAGATTTTCTTTAACGAGTTTGCTAACTAATATAATTTAGATTTGAGGAATCCAAATATAAGAAGGAACCAATTTTAAATCGAGAAGTTCTGGAGTAAACTTGTTAGAATTTACAAGATGATACATTTGTATGAAAGAAATTGTAACTTTTTCTCTGGAACACAAATTCACCATTTTAGGGATCTAAAAGTTTTTAAAAACAATCGTTCACAGTCGTGCTTAAAACAACATCACAATTCAACACATCCTAAATAATTTATTTATTTAACACTTTTATTGCAAATACAGTCTGGCGGGCTTATTGCCAGGCTGAAATCTCTTCCAGCCAACCAGACAGAAGTAAACGAAGCAAGTTACATGGTCGCAAAAAAACATTTAAATGACTATCCATCCTCATGAAATCTATGAACACATACGTGAGAACACTTTTATAAACCCTACAAAGACGGACAACTACCTGAACATTCCCTTTCATATAAGTGAGATGTCATCAATCAAAGGAAAAGGAAGGGATGGTGAAGAGGAAAGGAAAATCAGAAATGAATGGAGTTTTTTTAGTCGCTTTTTAAAGCATGCCAAGGATGGAGCGAGTCTACCATTGGTTTGTAATTGATTTCAGAGTCTCACTGCATGAACAGTAAAGGACGATGTAAAAAAAGAAGAGCGGTGAACTGGAAAGGCCAATAAACAATCTTGTAGCGCTTGTCCGTGATCGGAAAGACGCTGAAAATTTTCAGCGAGATAAGAGAGGACAGCGGGACAGTTAAGGATATTGAACAATAAAGATAGTATGTGAATTTGGTTATTTGTATGTCTATTTCTTACGTTTAACTAGTTCAGTGCCTTCTGGTGCAAAGTTATATAATCGTACTTTCTTAGGTTAAAAATAAATCTTAAACAAATATTTTGAAGACTCTGTAATTTATCCAGCTGTTCCTCTGTAATATCCAAATAACAGACGTCCGCATACTCCAAAATCTGAAAGAGCAGAGATTCCACGAGTAAAACTTTGATTTTATTAGACAGGAATCTTTGTGTTTCGATAAAATAATCGCAATAAAATCATAAATTATATTTGTCCGTTTAGAGAGCAAACTCTCTTTAAGGATGATTTAATGTGTAAAAAATACTTCTAACCAGAATTGAACCCGTACTTATGGATAACATAAAAGTATTGGATCAAACGATTTTATGACGAGTAATAAAATAGGAATTGTTAAAAATGTTTGAAAAATCATTTGTAAACTCAAAATATAGAAACACATCATCTCCAGCCGTTATATGTTATGTCTATAGAAAAACGCTGGAAATAACCAAGAGAAGATCAATTACAAAGAGAATGTCTATAGATATTTTATTGAATCATATACTTTCGTTGTTTACAGTACAACATAGCGGAATTATTACAATGTGGTAATCTCTTCCAGCCAACCAGAATGCATGTGGGGATATTCATGTCCTACTGGCGATATCCGTAGTCTAATTGATTAGAGACCTGTCTTTCAAACAGGAGGTAGTGGGTTCAATATCCATCGGAAATAGTTTTTTTTTAAAGATTCACATTTTGTTTTCACTCTAGTCTTGTATAACATATTTCTTGTCAGTTGAAAAAAATACTACAAGGCAATAAACCCTTCAGTTTATACTTCATACAACGAATATGTAATGCATTAAAGTACAGAGCATGTTTTTGTCACTTAAGAACCCTTCGCGAAAGCCCCAAGTATGTATTTCATTATTTTATTTTCAAATTATTAGTCAGTAAGTAGATTTTTAGAATGATTTAATCCATTAAACTCATGAAATAGTAAATGCGGCAACCCTGTTATTTTTTTTCACTTTTGCTTCAAAACTTCCTGTTTGTTGGATAAAAATGTATGTGCTTCATGGCTTAAAAAAAAACAAAAACTTTTGTGAATCAATACACTGTGTCTCTAATGGAAAATATAGACATTGCTTTTCCAAAAGACTTCACCTGCGAAAAACATGAGCACTGCAATACAATTTTATTTTATTTCCACTTTATCGGTTTTTAAAAAAAGGAAATGTGGAAATGATTAGCTTCTTACCAAGGAATCAGGATTCCCGGATATGATTCCTGGTTTCAATATCGAACCCTTTTATATGAACAGCTTTAATAATACAAAAATATTCCAAACAGTATGTAGAGTGGTGCAATGCAACACTAGCTCACAAAAAAAACTAATTGTTATGAAACATAATTTAAAAAAAAGCTAAATACTAACCCCCTTAAAAAAACTAAATATTAAACTCCTTAAAAAAACTAAATTCTGAACCCCTCAAAAAACGTATTACATGGCAAAAGTCAACGTCTTACTAACTAGGCCATGGAGGACGTCATTTAGCTTCGTTTTAAAAACGCAAACAAGATTTGATGTGAATACGACGAGAGAATGTAATTGAAAATTGACTGGTGCAAAAATATTTCTAATCCGTTCAATATTAACACAAGCAAGTCCTTCGCGACGAGTGTAAACGAACCTTAACCCGCAGAGGATCGGGTAAGAAAAATATATTAAAATTAAATAAAGAACCGACCGAATAAAATAAACATTTATTTTGTAAATAAACTCTCTTGCGAAAATGTATTTATTTGAAGTATGTAAATCTCATCTTGTAAACACTCCCGATTTCCGAGGAATCTAACTCTTCAAAAAAAAAGTACAAATTATATTTAATTTGGGATGCAAATTAAATTAAGGCTCGTCATCATGCGAAAATAACACTCGGCGTAATGGAAACTCGACATTTTCGCAAGATTTGACATTTAAAGTCAACACGTGAGTTGATCCACCACCCGAAATACGAATATATGATTTTATTTAAACTTCACAATTTTACGCGTCAGTTTCTTTTCCAAAATATATATGAAATATACACGGCAGTTACTTTTCTGGTCAAAACTCACTTTGTGGGCCTAAAGTCAAATGGGTAATACTTATTTCAGAAGCATTTACGGAAGTTAATTTCTACAATTCTCATACGCTGATTTATAATGGATAAGTACACACCTTGTAGTTTTTAAAAAGTCAAATATCCACTTTTTTATTTTTGGCACACCATCATTGAAAAAAATGTATTAAGGAGCAAAAAATCACAATTGTATTTAATGTATAAAAATTTATACATTAAATACAATTGTGATTTTTGCTCCTTTTAAGATATACTTTTTGCAACTTTTTGTTAACATAACAACCTTAGTTGCGCCCCTACACACAATTGTGCGACACAATAATATATTTTTTAGTTTCTTTACTTTTTGAAACTCGTTGTTAATATAATAACCCTAGTTTTGTCCCTGCACAATTGTGTGATACGACAATATATTATTTTAGTTTCTTTACTTTTTGTAACTCGTTGTTAACATGAAAATCAAAGTTTCGCCCCTACTCACAATTGTGCGATACATTAATATATATTTTAATTTCCATACTTTTTGAAACTCGTTGTTAATATAATAACCTAATTTTGCCCCTGCACAATTGTGATGCGATAATATATTATTTTAGTTTCTTTACTTTTTGTAACTTGTTGTTAACATGAAAATACAAGTTTCACCCCTACTCACAATTTCGTACTTTTTGAAACTCGTTGTTATTACAATATAATAACCCTAGTTTCGCTCTTACACACGTTCGCGTGATACAATCATACATTTTAAATTTCTACGCTTTTTGAACTCGTTTGCAATATATGGCAACCTTATTTCGCCCCTACACACGATTGAACGATACAATGATACATTTTTAATTACACATATTCAGTGCTAAAAAGCATTATATGAGTGCTCAACGCGGCGCAACGCGAGACAGGGGCGTCAGCCTACTTGACAAAACGTTGAGTGGCATGTATTTAAAACTCAGCGGTTCTTAAACTGGAATTGATGAATTACGTAACCAGGTTTGTAAGACGCTTGGCTTCTATTTGATTATTTCGTTTCACAATAGTACCTAAAACTCCGGTCAAGTTTTTTTTCTAGCTTTTTTATTATCGTTTAACTTGCAGCAGTACGTACGACGACGGAGAGCGTGTCACGCGCCTACGTCTGTGGTTCTTAACCCAAATAGTAGACTTTTGGGACCGAAAAATAAACTGCTTAGTTTTCCTCTCACGCTCGACGACATGTCCAAATTTCAATTGCGAATATGTGCGGGCGGGCGTACTGCAAAAATAATTTAATGAGAAAGATTCACTGTTTACACGAAACAAAGGAGCTTGCATTATGGCCTGAGACGTTAATGAAAATGTTATTGAAGTTATTTGTTTACCAAAGGATCCAAGTTTTTTAAATTTGAAATAATACCAATTCTCGTGAAATATTTTTGAAGCAGTAAATCTGAACACATATGTACGAGTATATGGGTGCTGCAATGGTACCACTTACGCAAGTTATTTTAACCAATGAGGTGTCTAGTTTTCTGCAATAACTTGCTTGAGTTTTCTTTCACAATATGAGTTAAAAGATCTCACAAATTTATTCTCCCATAATACTCGTACCATGTATTTTGTATTCTTAATTTAAAAGTTATTAAAATTGAGTTTTCCAGAAAGTTGCTTTTCATTTCTTGAATAGATGTAATTAGGCAAAAAACCGTTGCTAACTTCGTTCCAAGCGTGCATCATGTATATTATCATGGAAGGTTCATATATAGTTTAGCGCATTTTATCGGTCATTGTTCACTCAAATTATTTGAGTAGTTTTTTTGGCGTTATTTTGAAGTTGGAACAATATACCTTGTTTGTCGTTGCTTGATACATGTTTACTACCATAAAGGCAAAAATACAAGACTAACCAAAAAAATATATATAGTATATGGCGGCGATGCAATGGGCTATCGTGTGTATCAAATGTTGTTTAAAAACTCCATAAAGGTTATACGACTTGAATACGAGTATGGTGTCTCCTCCAGAAAACTGATCGCCGCTGACTTAAATAAAATTTAAACTTAAATAAAAAAAGAGGACAGAGTGCCAGATTTTCCTATCTTGGTATAAATATTTCGCCTCTTCCATATCCATACACCTTGTCATACAGCTCCTACAATTTATTTTACTTCTTACATTTTCCTATTTTTAAAAAAGAAACATTAATTTGATGTACATAATTTTGTGGGCTGAAAAACACCTGATGTCCTCGCGGCTAGGCTCACCTTATCTTGGTGGAGTGTATCTCGACCGGGGGGATGTTATGAGATGAGCCTATACCTTTTGATAGATTTTCTCTTAAATGTATTTTATGATATTTATCTTGATATATCTATGTTCGATTTCGGAATGTGTTTATTAAATACTGTGTTGCTATCAATAAACCTATATTTATTTTTATTTATTTATCATACAACCATACTTTCCTTAGACTTCCTCTAACACGCGTTTCACTCACATTGCAATATATATTTGTTTTGTTAGTATTTCTTCATTCATTCATTCATTCCACGTTCTCAAACCATTTATTACTATTTAATTAAGTAGTGAAATTTGAATAGTGCATATTTATGTTCAGAAAAATTTACACCCCTATAAATAGCCTTTATATACGTATTTCACAGTTATTTTAAACATTCTTTTAATTGACACGCCCATTTCAAGGTGCTACTTTTCTTCGCCTAACAAGGAAACTCGCAACATTGTTTTTTATAACAAAAGCGTTATATTTATTTGTGTTGATTTGGGTTTGAGTCCACACTTGTACAAGAGTTTTGTGTATTTTAAATTCTTTTGAAACCACTGAATCCGCTAACGTTGCTTTTTAAAGCATTATTTCGTCAGGAATTGTCGCGAATCGCTTACAAGCATCATACAAAGCAAATATTCACTAGAAGCGGACAATGCTTTCCGCGATGTAGTGTTGCGGATGATACACTAAATATTGCGTTTTTTTAAATGAAAAATGAACTTCCTATTTTCAATATTTTAATTTGTGTCACCTGAAGAAATTAGGTCAATTGTACATCAAAAAGGTTTGAAAGTATAAAAAAAACAATATATTATGGGTTCAGTGAATCTAATTTGTTTGCAAACTGTCAACAAAAATATGAAGTACATGGTCTCCTTAGTATGATGCCTGTCTTGCGACAAGGGGGGTTTGCAAGTTCGATTATCGTCCTTACCTGATTTTTAAAATGTTTTTTTTTTCAGGTTTCCACTTTAGCCCTCTGATTTTTCAACTTGATTCTGAATTTTTTTTCTTACCCTATAAACCGCTGATCATAGATAAAATTACTTTATAAGCACCAAACATCCTCTTTCGAATATAACACTTAATTTGTTATAAACGGTACGACCTCCGTGACCTTGTTGGTAAGACACCTGTCTTCAAAGCCATAGGCTGCAGGTTTGATTCCCGTTGGTACCCATTTCTTATAAACAATGGTTTTCAAGTCATGCTTTATTTCGAGCCAATTTAACATATGTCTAGTTGATTCGAAGATATTTACATTTGACAACAAGCCCGCCAAATTATGTTGTAGGTAACGAAAGTCTAATATAGTAAAAATACTCTTCCCCTTGGGGGTTTCTCTTGATTTCTTATGGTACCCAAAAAAGCGATTCCACACCGGTCCAAATTTTGTAGACAAAGCTTTCGAAACCTCTCTTTTGCAATAATATTTTCGACAAGTACGAAGACTAACAGCGAGTTAAGTACATTTTTCTAAGTTGTTCATTTTCATTAATCTAATTACTCGAGTCTTCTCTTCATTATCGCCTCGAATATTTTCAAAAGTACTCTACAAACGCATACATAAATACTTGCAAATTTGAACAAAAAAAGTCAAAATTGATTAAGAAACAGTTTGAAAGTATAGTAAATTATATTTTTACTATATCTTCAAACCACTTTTAAATTAATTCAAGGCCACCGCTTTCATTCCTTACACTCAAATGGCTTTATTTTTTTCGTATTATTTCAATCTGTATATAAAAGTGGGTTCTATTTCCACGTCTAAGTGCCCTTAAGGAGAATCTACTCTCTAAATGGCGGTATATAAATTGTACTTTTATCATCATTATTATTGAATTTCTTTGTCACTTGACCCGAAACAAAGTAATGCTTTTGAAAAACAAAAAGTTACTTACTCGTACTTATAAAGCTTCTGAATGAATAAATAATATCAAGAACAAAAAATAGAATTTATTTAAGGTGGTTACTAATATTCATGGTAAAAAAGGTGAAAAAGTTTGAAATGTGAAATAAGTTTGGAACACGTTAATAATAATCGAACCCAAGGCACAAGAATGCTTAATAAGCACCCTCTACCACTGTCAAAACTTTAACCCTTAAGCTAGTAATAATAAGCTATAGCATAAGAAAAGGACAATTTATAAAGCATCGTTTAGAGAGTCTCTCCTCAAGGATGCTCCAACTCGGAACTCCAACGCACTATTTTAAACAGATTAAAAATATTGCGAAATAAATGTACTAGTTGAGTGTAGGAATAGAAAGAAAGTGGCTACGGACAATAGATTAGGCATTTTACCACATCTGCATAGTATTTAACAAATTGCTTTTAATATAAAATTACAAGTCTTAATACATCATGTGAAATCCAGAATATATGTTCAGCCTGGTGTGTTTATTACCAACCAACCAGAAATAGGTTAGTATGACTTAAGTCAAAAACCATAAAAAAATTGACAGGAACAGAATCCGGAAATCTTCGAGTCGTAAGATGGAAATCTTGCCAACAAGACCAGGGAAGTCGTAAATATACTAAAATAATAAATGGCACATATGCAAATGCGTTTTTTAAATATAAGCCCAATATAACAACTGTAGTCACCATATCGCATCCTTTCATTCAACTGATTTTTTCTTGTAATAATCATAAAACAACAATTTATATAGCGCCGTTTAGAGAGCTGACTCACAAGGTTGCTCTAAATTAACATTGTTAATCTATCAATACGAGTGGGTTGGGAAGAGTCTTCTCTCTATACGACGCTTTACAAATTGTAATTATCATTATTATTAATATATAAACATGAAAAGGGGAATAAAAGAAATGTCATTTTCATTGTATCATATACTTACTTTTTACTGCAAAAAGTAAAAGTCATATTGAAATGTTGTTTATAGTTAAGGCATTAACGTTGTGGAGGTTTAAAGACATTGTAATTTATTTTTAACAAACACTGTTTATTCCACTTTTTTCCACTAAAAAAGTGGAATAAACAGTTTTGTTAAAAATAAATTACAATATCATATTGAAATATTTATATCTATGTTGTAAAATCTTGTATTTCTGTATTCACTCTCAATTTGGGTTCGGAGGTGACGGGTTTGATTCCACTTTGGAACCAAAAAAATGTTTTTTAGTCCGATGTTCACTTAATACCTCATAAACGTTTTTCTGTATGAACTTTATACAAAAACATAATTTGCTCGGGTGCTATTATAGCTAACAGGCGTGATTTGCTTAATGATAGTGGGTTCGAGTCCAGAGATAGAACGCCCTTGAGGAGAGTTTGCTCTCTAAAACGCTATATAGAATTGTCCTTTTGATATATGAATGAATTTTAATTGTATTTCGTAATAATGGTCAAAATCGACTATAAATAAAAATTACAATAAATAAAATCTTATTATACAAGATATATCAGAAATCAGAGCCTCATTTGCTATCAAGCAAACCTAAGCATTTGCCATGAAATGCCAAGCCAAAGAGAATGCCAAAAGATTCATAAATAGGTTATAAAATCAAAAACTATTTAGATGAATGCTTTATGGAAGAATGCGTTCAATTCAATTTATATTTAAAATATTATGATAACCATAACTGTTTAATGCTTCAGTTTAACAAACTAATAATTGATAATAAAATTAACGACCGTTCATCCTATTATTTACATTATTTTATTTATCCACACAACAAACTGTTCCGTTGACGAAGTTTTTCGTAATTGAAACAATTCAAAAATATAATAGCCAAAAAACATAGTATAATAGCAAAATATAATAGCCAAATTCCTGAGCAAATTGGGCAGTGGGAGAAAAAGGAAACTTATAAGCGTTAAAATACTGCTGACTTGAATGTACCTTACAACATTTTTATCAATTTACCATTAAAGAAAAAACTTCAAATTCTCTGATATTTATTTTATAATTTGAAAACTTTAAATCTTGAGCAAAAACTCCTCATTTGGGAATTGGAAATAATAATTTAGGAGGTTTTTTTACCAATAATAAGAGTGCGCCCTTACAAACTACTATTATTGGAAATTAGTATGTTTTCTAGGAATTTCAACATAACGGCGAAAGGTGTTAGCCGTTGGGAATTCCTCATGGAAAGTTAGTTATAGATTTTGTGTTTATTTTATAGTTACATATACCTATTTCCAAAAAAGGTTTTAATTTACAGTTTGGTGGCGTACTTTTCCAAATAACCAGTAAGATGCGTTAAGTAGTTTTTTTTAAATATGGTTGTCAACAGCAAACGAATTTGGAAACCCTCGGGTCGGAACATAGACGTCTTACCAATCAGACAGACCACACAGGTCGTAAATAAACAACAAAAATAAATTGTCCAATTCGATTATATATTTAATCAAGCAACTTACAAAAAAAAAAAAGGATAAAAGAAATTCCATATTCAGTATATTGTAATATACCATTTAAGGTTTGTTCAAAATTAATTTCTGGAAATGAAAATATATTTTTTAAGATAAACGCAAATTGAATACTTTATGCAATGAAAACTAAAAGGATAGATATACCATACTTTAACCTTTATACAGATAATTTTATAACAATAAACGAACCACTACAGCACATTCGCGGGAATAATGACGACTTCTGTGATCTAGTTGATAGATAACACGCCTAATCGGAGAACGGAGGTTACGAGTTCGATTCCCATTAGAATTAGAATTTCTTTTTTTTTAATTCAGTCTTTTTTTTAATTGATTCAAAAACAATTTACCTCTAAGCTGCGTTGATAAAAGGAGAGTGTAAAAGTGTCTATTAAATTCGTGTTCACTTGTGTGGTTCCTCTCTCACACTCGGTTTCTCATCCATGTGACAGCCTCAAAAGTAACCCTTGGAATATTCTTTAGTCCTTCGGAGAATAAATATACTGGAATATCCTCCACAATGTGACTGACAATCTAAGCCATCGTTTCCCAAAGTGGGCGCTACGAAAACGCTAAAAATTGGTTACCATGATATTTATTAGCAAAAATGAATCCATTTGACTATGGAGACATACAGTCATGGATCGTCGCAAAACTCATACCTATCATCCGCTTGTGCATATTCTTCCAATGATCTTATAATGTAAGGGTTGTTTAATTTTAACAAAGTCAGAGAAATCTTAAAAGTTTGTTGAGAAGGTCCATATATAAGGTGTAGAAGGAGCGAGAGATATATGTCGATATGAAAAGTCTGGCACTAAGTCCTCTCTGCCAACCCGGACAAGCAAATGCAGTGATGGTATGTATATATGATATATATTGTAATGTATTGTATTATACTTTCGTTGTATACATTACAAACTGGGGAGCGTATTGTCTTGTGGCAATCTCTTCCAACCAACTTGAAAAATGATTAAACGGACTGGAATTATTTTTAAAAAAATCAGGTTTTCAACGGGAATCAAACCCAACCCCCCGGATTGGGAGATATGCGTCTTACCAACTAAGCCACAGAAGAGAAGGAAGTATATACAATGTGACCTGACAGATTTTTGCCATGTGACAATCTCTTCCAACCAGCCGGAAAAATCAGACGGCACCTTTTTAAAATAAATTGAGTTCCAGTAAAATTCGAACCCGTAAATCCCACAAAGCTACGTAGGCCACAAAAGTTGTTATTGTTATGAATTATAAACTGTACATAAATTAAAACAAGTAAAATTTTGAGATAAAGAAGCTAAGCTTTGAAAATCTTTCCGAGCGCAAAAATATAATGTCAATGTCTGTCGACGAGCGTATTTAATGAATTAAGATCACACACAACAGCGAGTGAACGAATCCGTAATGAGGCCTCGTTTCATTGCACGCCCTTTCAGACTTTCAGACTTTCAAAAGACACTTTCATCACCATCACATTCAATGCTTGGTCCACACCGTGATGTAAAGAAAAACTCTCTTTCATTAATCACATTAAACATAACAACGTGCGCGGCGCTAACTATGATATCTCAATTTCGGGAGAAAAATATTGTAGTTATTACATTTTCGAAGTCACCTACACGAATTCATATTGATTGAAAAAAAATTTGGCGGGCTGGTTTTACTCTTTGATCATTTTATATTTATATTTATGTTTTTCTGTGGCATATAATAATAATCCAAGGAAAATTCGAACCCAATATTATATTTTTATTCAATACTTCTTGTATAAATAATCTGGCGGGTTTATTGCCAGGCGGTAATCTCTTCCAACCAATCAGCAAAATTAAATAAATACAGGGTTGCAAAAAATATTTAAATGTTTATTCATCTTTGGGAATTTTATGAACATATTCATAATAAAGTAACCATCAATCAAAGGAAAAGGAAGGGGGTATTGGAGAGGAAAGAAAAATCGGGAATGAAACACGTTGTATTACTGACTAGAAATTTTTTTTTCTTATACAAGTCTTCCAGCCTCTCAGACTTTTTTATATTTCTTTCTGCCTTTAGCTAACCATATTTTATTCTTATTCTTCCTCTACTGCGTCTACCACTTATATTTTCCCTGTATTTGTGTTAAATATACTAAGGAATCAAACTAAGAATTTGCACCAAAATGCTTTCAATCCTATTCCATGTTCGCATTCTGGTCTCATATATCAAAGTTGGTACAAAAAAATGTATTCACATATATTTTTTTATAATTGTCATAAAATTTACACATTGCATAAATTATAAAACATAAAGTATATAATACTCGTACATTTAACGTTATCCTGTAAAAAAGCTCAAGCAGAAATAATAAATATTTTAATTTTATTCAATGGAATGGATTTTACATTAAAGAAGTTCACGGTTAAAAATGGTCTTACAAGCTAAAACATGTGGTAAATTTAATAAAACTGCATATGTTTTTGTTTCTTAATTATTGATAAACTGAGATGATATAGTTTGCACTTTGTACAATTAAACTTGTTAACATGCGCTACATTGGAGATGCCTCACAAAAGGTTTTGTTGAAATTGTATTTTTTTTAATTGGTCGTCGGTTCAACGGAGAAACGTGTTGTTATTTGAGAATTTTATCCTGTGAATTTTCACGAACAAGAATCGCTTAAAATATTAACACTTTGGAATTCTCTGAAAACCCTTTTTTCTCTTTTTTGGAATTAATTTACTCATATGGTATACAGGAGCTTCGGAGAATATCTTCGAAATATATTTTCTATTTGAAAGCTAATTAAGAGTTTATTACTAAATAAGGTTAAAGTTGTTCCTTTGAGTTTTAATTTTATGTTAACTTGTTATTTTATTTATAAAATATATTTTACAATTTAATCTTAATAAGTTTACCTCATTTTTTAATTTTCACTAGTTTCATTTCTCGGTATCTCACTGAGGTGTTATTGAATCACGACGGCATATGTGTATATCCATCGTTACGATAGTAGTGATGCATATACATACTTGCGATAACAAACCACGAATTCCGTGCCTTTTCTAGTGGTGCTTAACCGGGACGCTCGATAGCTGCGACCAAAAACAATATTGTCTCCCAGCCACACTCTTCAATATATCCGAATCAAAGATTCAAATAAAATTTTAAATTTATTGAGTATTATCGTCATCAAGTTTCGCCTAAATTAAGCGCTATTTAGACACCAAGCTGTATATGAAAGTTTACTATCAATGAGAATTTATACAAAAGAAAAAATATATGAAGGGAATGAAATATATAGAGAATAAGTTAGTACGATATATGGGTGATTATTGAAAGATAAGAGAAAGTGGAAGACGTTTGCTTTTCAAGCAGTATTTTCTCAGATGATGGAATATTTACAATGCTATTGAAGGGCATGTACCAAGAGGAAACAATGGGGGTACTAAAATATGGGCACTAAAACATTTTAGTACCAACTTAAATGTATGAAAGAGAAACGTGTATATTCAAAAAGACAAAAAACCGAATAAATTATCTCAAAATGCGAGCGCTTAGAAGAATACATGAGGTGACAATGTATGACTGAGTATTGAATCAAGTTATCAGGAATGAATGTGAACTTAAAACTGATGATTAAGTAAGATCGGAAAGAGAATTCTGAAATGGTTTGTGCATGTAGAATGAATTACATTCATCTTTAATCTCTTCATTGCGTGTTCTGTCATGAATTGTTAATGCATGTATTTTTCTCAGTGCTTTCATTTAATAGCATTAATTCTACTAAATGTCCAAAACTCTTTTACACCGCGACCCTATAAAAGTTATACTGAATGGTTTAGCTACATTCATATTTTTCACGCAAATTTGATAATATTCCAGAAATTTCTTTTTAGATCCAATCTTAGTAATCAAATTGCTCTAATTTATAACAGGTTTTTTTTTCGAAATTCATATTTTTATATTGTCTTTCAACCCCCAGCTCCAAACTCCGGCCCTTTAGCTGATTTGAAACTAATAAAGAAAAATATATATCTATTACCTTCCTTTTTCTTCTCGCTTTTTCCCCAACTACCTCACACAATATGATATATGCTGTGCATCATGTAATTGAGTTAATTTTATTTGTATCGGTTGTGTTTTCTTTCTGTTTCGCTTTGTAGATGTTTCCAATTATTATATCGAAATTTATTATCGTTTATCCGTTTAAAAGCACACTTCACTTAAGAGTTAAGTGGTACTCTTAATTAGCTGAAAAATATATTTAAAAAAACACAAAATATTCTTTAAAGAGTAGGAAATGTAAATTGAAAGAAAACGGATGCTGTCACTGTGTTATGTACTTTCCCGTGTTTATTTATTTCACGCTTTCATGCAAATACGTCTGATGGATTTAAGTTTGGAAAGCAATTTCTTTCAATCAACAAGCTTTTATTTCATAATTATTATTGCTCTTCGTGACCTTGTCTTTAACTTGAGAGTTTAAAACAATATTTGGAATAAAATGAACAAAAATTATAATGAAAGATAAATTTCGGAAAATAGAGATGTAGATGGATATTGTACGGAAGTTAGACTAAGATAAATCATGTTTTTGTAGTTTCTTCTTAAATATCGATAAGGATGAACATCCGATTGATTTATAATGTATCGATATACAAACCTTGATATTTGGTTATATTAAGGTTTGAGGTTATGCTATATAAAGGTTTGAGGTTACGCGCGGTAACGCACTGGACTTCCGTGTGATAGATTGCCGGTTCGAACCCCGCGCTGTAACACAGGATTTTTTCCGCCTAGTATTCAGGCGCATAAAAATACCTATAATTCGGTTATATCTATTTTTTTTTCAAAAAAGAGTGGAAAATGGTCGACCGTCTCACTTTAGTATGCCATTGAATTCAGTACAGCGTGTGACTGGTGAGTTTAGTGATGTACAACGGCTTACTTATGATTGTTAAAATAAAGCAAACTCCATGGCACAGCTTCGCTTTCCAACTGAATTAACGTTGAAATGACGAGGGAATCCTCAGCAACGAAACTCAGTAATAATACAATACGATACAATTATTGGTATTCAGACCGTATCTTTAAAATCAGAGAATAGAACATAATGTTTTTTATAATAATAAAACAAAATATATAATAAAAGAAAAATCTCAAGAAAAATAAGGATTAATATGGATATTGTAAGGAAGTTACGAAGGACAACACTTTGAGATAAATTGCTTTTCTTCTTTAGTTTATTTTTAAATATCGATAAGAATGAAGCACATCTGATTGATTTTATTATATAAGCATACAGACATAAAAGATTTTATATAAGCATACAGACATAATATATGGTAAAAAAAACCTACGTCAATCTTCAAATATTTGACAACACATTCGGTTTTGAATCTAGAAATTTCCTTAATTAACTAAAAGAGTCTTTATAAAAAACAGTCTGAATGTGCTTGTCGTTACACACGCAAACAGCATTATCCGATCCCATTAACTGCAAGGTTTTGTAATCACTAAGCTTCGCTTTAGCCCATTATTTCCCCTTCATAGTACGAGTACTACCTCTCCACGTAATGGTCTGCCTGTGTTCCCTGTTACAATTTAAAGTTCATTCTCACCAATCACATCAATTTCTTCAGTCAAACTTCATTATCGTATTTTTTTAACACAATTAAATTTTTTTTATTAAAACAAAAAACAACTTAAAATGGCATCCCTCCAAATGCCACAATAATTGCTTTAAGCGAACTTCGATAACATTTTCCAGGAAACCTACAAAGATAAGAAGCATCATCGTAGGTGAAAATATTATATAAATTAAATTATTATTTTCGTAATTTAGGTGAAAATGTTATTTTCAATTAAGGAGAAAAACATATAAAAAATTTCAAAAGAATTGCTTAAATTATTTAATGTAACTTGATTTATTATTATATTGGATTGTCTAAAACGTCAAGTCGTAATATTAGGTCAAATTTAAACGTAATATGGGACAGTGGTTGATTGTCGTATTATTTTTCTACACCAAATCCTTGATTTAGTCGTCATTTGTGGTAATCAACATTCCAAAATCACCATCTTCTTGTATGCTATCATCATCACAATTTTTTTCAAACCACATTTGACACACACGAACACTTACTGCATATTCATCATACTCTGCAAATATTGTTTATTTTATTTATGATATGCGGCATTTTTTCCCTTTGCAGTTGTAACAAAACACCAAGCATCGAAAAAACTACTTATTTTATTTAATCTTTAAAATTACACAAAAAACCGTTCAAACAATTTTGGTAAACAATGACCGAAAATATCAACTAAGCCATTACTTTTCATAATAATACATTCAGCACGTTTAGAATGAAGTAAATTACGAAAATTTTACCAAGCGACATCTATCCGAGAAACATGGAACTACTCTCCCGACAATCTATATAGTTCATTGTAGTGAATAATTAAATTGTTGTATTTTGTTCCAGTTTTATATATTTTATAAGTATTTACCGTAAGAGATGCCTGGTCGCGCGGTAATGCACTGGAATTCTACGTGGAAGGTCACCGGTTTGAGCCCTCGAGTAACACAGACATTTTTTTCGCCTAGTATAAAATAAGACTCGTCCAAACACTGATCTTCTCAATATTTTTTAATGAAGTTGAAACATGTAACTTGGGAGAATCGGAAAGACGACCGGTCGATGCTTTTGAACGGTGGTGTTGGCGCAGATGCTCCGGATACCATGAACAGCCATGAGAACAAATGTGTCCATCTTAGCCGAGCTCGTCATTGTGTATGCGATGTATCCTGCAGTATTTCGGCCACATCATGAGAAGATAGCTGAATAACCTGGAGTAACTTGTGGTTGTCGGAAGCGTCGAAGGAACGATATCTCGAAGAAGACCTCCAACTAGATAAAGTAACCCGATCAGCACTGCGAAGGGATCTTCAATATCGGATGCTCTTTGATTGACCCGGGACAGATCCAGATGAAAGAAGACCATTAAAAGGGTCATCGACGACTGCCGCCATCCTCAGACATGAGGGGCAGGACGACAGAGAGAGTATTCGAGGGTATAAGGATACATATGGCTTCGGTTATATCAATTCTTTCAAAAAGAGCGAAAACTATACCAGTGTGCTCTGACCGTCTCATTTCGGTGAGTCATCGGATCCAGTACTATGGTGTGGCCAGTGAATCTGCTGATAACATAATCTGTTTACTCACATAAAAAAAACTCCATGCCACAGCTTTGCTTTCCAACTGAATTGATGTTGGAGTTGCGAGAGAATTCTCGACTACGAGGCCCACCAACGAAAGAAGGAAGTATGTTATATATGTACTACATATATTTATAAAAAATGTATCAAGAACGTATATTCATGGTTACTGACGATTTATGTGACCTGGTTGGTAAGACACCTGGACTCAATACCCGTTAGTTCCAAATTTTGTTTAAAGGATTTCAGTCTGGTTTTAACTGAATGCCTCTTAATTGTCTTTAGGGCTGGTTATACAACGACAATGAAATCAATAGAATGCAATATATTCGAACAACCTCCGTGGCTTGGTTCAATTCTCAGCTCAAATATTTTAAAGAGTTAAAACGATAAACTCGTTAATAAGAATGTATGTAAGACAAAAAAACCGTTGTAAGGCGAAAAATCAAATTACGGTTCATTAACATTATTATTTGGTTCGGTTATGAATATTCTACCATAATAATAAGACAACAGCCTTGACCTATAGGGTGCGATGCTTGAATTTCAAATCTGAAGGTTACATATTTGATTGCCGTTGGTACTTAATTTATATAAAGTTTACATATATCTTAATATCTTTATAGTTGAAAACTTAATATCTTTATATTTGGAAAGAAGAGATTTTATTTAACCATAACATGCGCCTTCTACCGATTTCCTGATGGTTTAACATATATATTCTTTATCAGAATGAACTCAGAGAGGTGATGGAGATTGTTAAATGTAAATGAACAACTTCCATTTATTTTAGCTCAGTGAAATATCATAGAAATTAAAACGTGAGGTTAATCATGATTCAATGATTTTTTGGAATGTGAATAGTTCTTACATACATCAATTGATATATTGTAATCATCAAACAACTAACCATTTTTATTATTCATCAGTCGTTGGGCTGCATAGAACGGAGAATCGTACGACCCCTTTATAGATCCATTTAAACTCACCTTAAACCCATATTTCGTTGACGATTTTTCTTGACTCGAGTATTTTCGAAAATATACCGCAACGATTCATCGAATCGTTTAATTTACATACTATACATTTTTTGTTGCCCTTTTTTAAATTGTTTGATTTTTCGTTATTTTTTTATATTGTTGAACTCAAGGTTTCAAGACCATTTATTCGAATTAAAAAATATTAAACCCGGAATATGCTTTTTTGTGTTATTTGATTAACATTAACACAAAAAATGAGTTCGTCGAGCCAAACAAGGCCAATGATTCTATCTGAAAAACACGAGGCATAAACAAGTCAACTCTAATTAACTCCTCAGAGTTCATCTCAAAATTATGTTATTATGACGATTTTGCTTAATGGATATTGAACTTTGAGATTTATAACCTCATGAGCAAACAATGTCCTCGAGTCAAACAAGGTTAGTCAATCAAGATCAATATCACACGTGGGATGGACCAAAGGACGTCTTGAGGGGTTACATAGGAGCTGTAACCTTTTGGAAAGTGAAAATTGAATCCAGTGGAAATGTGCGTCTTATGAAATACTTGTATATCTGATATAACCATCTACGATAGAATAAGTAACGATTCTAAAGATAGCTGCTTGACACACATAATCATACTTGCAACAGAGAGGACAGATCACCAAACTTTCATATCAGGACAAACGTTTTCTCATATCAATACCCCTTCTCATATAACAATGTCATCGAGCCAAACAAGATTAATTAGTCAAATCCAAAATCATACATAGAATAAACCAAGTATGAAAGGTGGAAAGTGAAAATACAAGGTGGAAAGAATACCTGTGTCATTCGAGGGGAGTAGCACAGTGCGGGGCTCGAACCGACGACCTTCCGCACAGGAGTTTAGTGCATTACCGCGCGGTCATGCACCTCACAAGAGGAATACAATCACTAGAAAATGGATTTATTATTTTCAATCAAACGATTTCTTCCACATTCACTGATTACTAGAGTGAAGGTGTACATTCATTGGCAAAAGTCATGTTTTTGTATCCAATTCACTTCCACTATGACATAGACGTATATATTTTTTTAAGTTTTGCCTTCTTCCACGAATAAGGGTTGTGCCACTCTGTGTTGGTGCTGTTACATCTAAAAAAATAAACCCTCAGTCCGGATATCAGCAGACATATTTGTAACGAACAGAGTCCGCGGGAAAAACAAACACATAACATAAGCCTTATTTATCGGAAATGTTTTCATTATCACTGAACTTGTCCGACTTTCTCATACGAGTACAATAGAATCGCGCTTTGCTTGGGGGTAAAAAGTTATTATAAAGCAATATTATTTCCTCCATTGCTCGTTTGAATTTGGTTAAGATGTTTTGATGCAGTATTTTTGTTTGTAAACTGAAAAGATATAAATATAATATATTATAAGAACAAGAAAAATGTAAATTTTGATTGTGTACCATATTGGATCGGTGATGCTAACAAAAATATATCGAAAGAAATGGTAATTTTTTTTCTCGCACTTCATTTCATTCACTTAAATGATGACTTCCGTGGCCTAGTAGGTAAAACTCCATCCGGGGGATTCGATTCCCGATGGAACCAAGAAATAAATGAAACATTAAAAGGGTCTCAGTCACACAATGAAATTCGTCGAGTACATGTGTGTGTTGTGGTCTCTTAAAATGCGGTAATGTAACCAACACGTGCAATAACAAACCGCGAGTTCCATGCCTACTCCAGTGGTTCTACAATAAATACGAAGACGAGATCACTGGGTTTTTTTGACAAAATTGGCTCCGGGACACGCTCTTCAATATGTTCAAATAAGCGATTAGGGCATGTTCAGTTTTTTTAATGTTTTGTATGCTTTTTTGAATGACTATATATGATCGAAGACCTAGGTATCTATATACCCCCGAATACTAGGCGGAAAAAATGTCTAAGTAATTCGAAGGGAGGAGCACAGCGTGGGGTTCGAACCAACGGCCTTCGACGTCCAGTGCGTTACTGCGCAGCCATTCACTTCATGACGATGACCAAATTAAATTTTGAAAAAATTAAAAGTATTATTATTATTATTATGAAAGTATGCATAACGAGGTGTATTGGTGTGGTAGAGGCTAAAAATGCATGCCAGGATAGAATGAAGTTAAGATCTTCTCTGCTGAGTACCGCAATATAGGCATGGCGTTATAGTGATTAATTTTAACTATTCAAATATTTTTAATTTGACTCCATTTTTATTTATTAATTATTAGATAACAATAA